>OY757913.1:71015517-71305517 GCA_963585895.1 Sepioteuthis lessoniana | reverse complement strand
ATTTTCAACATATATATATTTGACATTTTAGACAAACTTTAATGAGTTTTTGGGTATTGTTTTCTGTCATCCAATTGTTGTGGCAATGGAGGTTGTCTCTTAAACTCTTCATTTCTACTCAATATGCATTGCTGTCATTGTTAATGGCTTTTGTTCGATGTCATCAGCAGCGAATGATTCCTTTCTTTCATATGGAGAGTGGGAGTTGAAAATTGAGGTATTGTCTAGTGAAGGTTGGCTTTTGATGCACTGTTGACCTGAATCTTAGTTCTGTGTGAGTTATCAATACGTCTAGGAAGGATAATTTGTTGTATTGCTCTTTCTCCACAGTGAACTGTATAGATGATTGTGATTGATATCACATGATCCAGTAGTGTTCGAATATCTTCTTGATGAGGCCAGAGAATGACTGTATCATCTACATATCTAAGCCACAATTATGGCTTTATTAATGTAGATCTTAATGCTATTTCTTCAAAGTATTGTATGTATACATTGGCCATTACTAGGGACAAGTGATCTCATAGTTAACCCTTCTTGTTAGTATATGTCAGACCCCATCCCAAAGTAGGTTGTTTTTTCACAGAAAGTTAACATCTCCATCATGTTACCTATTGGGATACAGGTGCGTTCTTTCAGTGACAGATCTGCAGCCAACTTCACCTGTACCACTATTAGTATCTCATCAGTGAACATATTTACTGCATCTAGACTCACCAGCTGGTTGGAATGAATGGGGGCAGAGTTCTTTACTTATGACAAGAGCTTACCCTTTTGTGTGGTGACTATCTCCTCAAGGAAGTGACTTGTTGGATGATATGTTACTGACAATGGGTCTTAAAGGAATGCCATCCTTATGAAGTCCATATATGTGTGGTAGCTTACTGTAGTGTTGCATTAGCTGTCTGTATTTCATTTGTGATATGAGATCTTTGTTCTTACAAAGGGTCTTTGACAGTTTCCTTTCCATCTTCAGGGTTGAGTCCTTTTTTTTGCTTTTGTCTGCCAGTAGTATTATATTTTCATCACCTTGTAGTGATTAGTTTGCCAGTCTTTCTTCCTTTGAGATGTTTGGTTTTGGAGGCTTTAATTTCTCTCATGCATGTCTCGCGTTCTATCTTAATTCATTTGCCCAGGCCTTAGGAATTTTCAAGGCTGCCTCCTTGATTGAGGCTATCAAATCTAAGTAGAGGATCCACTTGATGGTTGTGGCAAAGTTGAGACACTTGTTTAGCACTGACTCATTTGAGATAGTTAACTGGCGCTTACTGATGTTAACAATGGCTTTCACTGGTGAGTAATGGGCCTGGGCTTTCATACCTCGGGTTTTCATCTTTTCCAACTTCATGATTTGGCATGACTTGACCTTGTGAAATTCCTTCTTGTTAGATTTGTCCTGATGTTCTTGGCTTTGGGGCGTGTCTTCAGTCGGTGATATTCTTTCCTTGGAATGGGGCTAGCTTGTTTGAGAATTCAGACCATAATTCAGCAATTATTTTTTGTATTCTATCTTAAACCAGCTTATACTCTACTCTTTTTGTGACCTGTTGTGCTCTACTGGAATTAGCCAGTGTTTTTAATGTTAAGTCTATTGGAACTAGCTTAAGATCTCAGCATCTCTATAGGAAAAAAAATAGCAATATGAGCTAAGATAAAAATTGTAATAATAATAAGTAGTAGTATCTCATAGATTGATAAAGACATTAGGTTTATAAGTCCCAAAAATTCACTCTGAATTGTCCTACAGGATACATGGCATAATGGATAGAGGTTTTTCGTTAACAGAATTAGAACAATCTACCCTTGTGGATTAAATAAAGGGTTCAGTTCAAAGTTTGCTTGAATGTTTTGATATCGATGTAAATTATTAAAAATCATTTTATAAATCAATTACATTCAAATTATCTTTCTAGTTGACAATTACTTTGTAAATCTTTATCCATGTATAAGCAATTCAGAATTTTCAGCCTGGAAAAAAATCTCAACAAAACTTGGTGTTAGCTTATACAGCTGAGATTAAATACAAATCTTTATCACAGTGGAAATTTACTAAGCTTCTTAGATGTGGCACAAGGCCATATGAAACTCGAACTCACTCGTGTAGGTTTGCTAGTCGAGCTTGCTAACCATTATACCACCACAGGCGCCTCAAATCTTTATCACAGTGGTCAAAATTTGGATTTAAGTTCTGCTGTATAAGTTGACCCCCATATAAACTGTAATTTATTAGCATTTTTATTCCTCTTTTTTAAGAAAAAAAACTGCTCAAAAGAAATAATTCTATACTAAAACATTTTTACAATAAACAAGAAAAACTAAATTATTTTCACCCAGTAATAATTTTTTATCAATTGCTTTGTATGGTGAAATATTTATATAAGAGACTGTAATTTACTATGAATATAAATAGTTGTTATATGCCTTAGAAAAAACCACTACAGTTATTTGTTGTAAAAAAAATAAACAACCAAGAAAGTTAATTTAAAATAGAGGAAGTCATGTAAATTATTGAGTAAGTTCTGAAGCAAATCTCAAATGTTGAAAATTATCAAAATCCACAAGCTTATGTCAATCCCAATATTTTCAATTTTTACCTGTATTTTATTATTGCTTTTAGAGCAATATACAAGGGTGATGAAAAGTTCTAACCCTTATCAAGAAAATGACCTTGAGTCATAGGCAGACTTGAGCCCACAGTGCTTTCTAACTGGCCTGTGATATTTTTATAGAAAAGATCTTTTTACTGAAGAGGAAAAAAATCAACTTTCCCCATTTCTAAAGTAGATACTTATACATATGGTCTTCTGAAGTAAAAATGGCTGCATTACCTTGAATTTTTTTTTATTTATGCGGCCCACCTGATGATGAGCCATGTCTTATGTGATCCACTTCTTGAAAATCCCATACCTGATATTGAACCATACTATTTAAATGCTATTTCACTTCTAATCCTTTACAAAAATTTAAGTAAAATAAATTTTTTTTCAATGTTAGAAAAAATTTTTTTTAGTTGGGCTAGAAAATTATCAGCATTTTGTCATGGTACATATTTTAGGTTTTTAAGTTTTCTAATGTTTTAATTCCTTTATTGTTTGAGAGGATCTTAAAATATTCATTTACTTGATTTGTTATAGTTTTCTCATAAATGCCTGATTATTGTTCTGTTTTTTACATTTAGTGTAATCATAATTCTTGCAAATTTATCTCTTATCATACAATTGTATTGTTCGGAGGTTGGGGAAATAATTTCTACATTTGCCATATTATCAAAGCTAGCTCAAGAACAGAATATGAAAGTTAAGAATATTTCAAGCTTAAATGTAAAGTATTTTCTCAATGTTTTAGGAAGATGACTACTTCAAAGTATAATGATCTACTCACTGGTAGCCAGCATCCTAATGTTCCCTCATGGAAACGTAACAGATATCGGAAAAAAGTATGGAAACGCAAATTGAAGCGCAAGTTCCGTAAAGACTCTAAGCATGAATGTCGAATGCCCAACATGAAATGCTTCATGCATGATAACTACCATTGGAAAACCCCACCCTATTGGACATGTAAGTTATTGCTAATTATACTTTTCTTGTGATTTTTCTTACCCTTATGTTACTTTGCTATCAATCAAGATATTTCCAAATGCTTCATTTTTGACTCTGTTCCACAAAAATAGTTTTTAATCACTAACACACCATAAAACTTCTATTAAGATCTATTTTACTCAGTTATATAAGCTGATACTGTCACAATGTTGTATAGACTTTTCCAACAAAAAAAATGTCAATTTTCTAATACAGCCAGAAGTATTGCACTTTTCAAAATCCTTTAATTAAAAAAAATGATTCATTTATTATTATAAATTTTAAAATACTTATTTTATTTTTCAAGCTATTAAATAAAATCCTATAATATTCTAATACAGTTAAATAAAAATACATTATTTTCTGTGTGTGTGTGTGTGTGTGTGTATATGTATATATATATACACACACACACACACTAGTTGTTATGCCTACACTTTACTGTGAAACTTTAAAAAATATTTTCTATATATTTCATGGTAATGAAACTTAAATTTTATGTTTAGTTAATCTTAGTCAGAACACAATTGTTTATATTAAGTTTAACAATCATATTTCAAAATAAAAAATAAACTTTAAATGGTCAGAATAAGCACACACTTCTAGATTTTAAAAAATAAAATTTACATAAAATATTCTTTGGGTTGTCTAAATTTCTGAGATGAAGCTTGATAATTTTTTATCATTAAGGGTTTTCGGACTATTGTCTTCAACTTTGTTATTTCCACGTTTCGACTGATATGTCCTCCAGCTTTCTTCAGGTGTTTGTCGAACTCGGGAACCTTCACAGAACTTCAAACTATGTCCTTTATTGAATCCACAGGGGTTGCCTGTTCTGATTCCGTTAGCCATAAGCAGATACAAGTGTTAAGTATTCCTGTATTGTTACTCACCTGCAGTCAGGATTGAACCTGCAACCTTCAGATGATTGTCACCTTAGAAGCTTAGGGAACCAAGGCCTATAACTTTTACGCTATGTGTCCTGCTGGACAGTTCAGAGTGAATTTTTGGGACTTATAAACTTAATGTTCTTACTTGATTAGGATTACTACTATTATGTATGATTTTTTACCTGTGCTCATATTCAGATTTTTTTTTTATTTTATATCTAGCCTTTTTAACTATCTGTTCCCATATTGTATTCAACTCTATACCTGGTCTTCTCAACAGGTCATTGTGGCCCAACATATGTGCTGATTCCTTAAGGCGTCTAATCCTCCAATGTTCAGCTCTATAAATTATCTCAACTTCATCCCATAAGGGCAGATGGTTTCCTTTTCTTTCCATATATGGTCCACCATACTTTCAATCTCACCTCGTACTACTACCTTCTGATGTTCTTCTAGCCTTACTTTTAGTGAGTGACCTGTCTCACCTTTGTATATTTTACCACAACTGCAAGGGATGGAGTAAACACAGTTCTTGATCATGTTGAATTCTGTTGGTGGCTTGACCCAGAAGAGATATCTCTGGAGAGTTGAACCACTTATGACATCAGGACAGTATTCACATCTACATATCTTTTGGATCCTTTCAGTTAACCCTTTGACATAGGGCAGACATGCTGTGGTGAATTTTCGGGTATTGTCCTCTATCCTCCTATCTAGGTTTCTTGGAGCCGATGTTATGTGCTCTGGGTAGTTATTACGATGGAGGTTATGTCTCAGACTAATCATTTCTTCTTGATATGCATCAGTATCGCTACTAATGGTTTTTGCTTGATGTTGTAAGCAACAGTATTCCTTTCTTTACCGTATGTCTGGTGAAGGTGGGCTTATGGTACACAGATGACCTGAATCCTTGCTCTGTGCGTGTTACTAATACATCAAGGAAGGGTAATTTGTTGTCTTGCTCTTTCTCCATAGTGAACTGTATCAATGGTTGGATTGAGTTAACATGATCAAGTAATATCTAAACATCTTCCTGATAAATGTGTCATCTACGTATCTAAGCCACATAGATGTAGATCCTAATTCCATTTCTTCGAAGTATTCTATGTATATGTTCGCCAACACTGGTCACAATGAGTTAAATACAATATGGGAACCGATAACTAAAAAGGCTAGATGAAAAAAATATATATATTATCTGAATATGAGCACAGGTAAAAAATCATACATAATAGTAGTAATCCTAGTCAAGTAAGAACATTAAGTTTATAAGTACCAAAAATTCACTCTGAATTGTCCAGCAGGGCACATAGCATAACGGTTATAGGCCTTGGTTCCCTAAGCTTCTAAGGTGACAATCATCTGGAGGTTGTAGGTTCAATCCTCACTACAGGCGAGTAACAATACAGGAATACTTAACACTTGTACCCGGTTATGGCTAATGGAATCAGAACAGGCAACCCCTGCGGATTCAATAAAGGACGTTGTTCGAAGTTCCGTGAAGAAGGCCAGAGGACCTATCGGCCAAAACGTTGTGGAAATAACAATAAAGATGAAGACAATAGTCTGAAAATCCTTAATGATAAAAATTCTTTGGGTTATCAAAAACCATGGCAATTTATTCTGCAAAAAGATTTTTTTGAAAGTTATTTTTATTTTGAGTCATGCAAAAAAAGAAATATTGGCATTGATTGATTTGATTTCAAATTTTCTTCGATATATAAGTACTGCCCCCTGCCCAATAAAGCTTGAATAATGCTATATAAAAATAAAGACCCTGTTCGTATGTTTTTTTTTTTTTTTTATTTCATTATAGTTGTCACAAAACAATTTGTTCTTAATTTCTCAGTGTTAATCGAAACATTTATTTTGTAAATATTGCAAATTTCACCCCCCGCCCTTTAAATTTAATAAAAATTATAACATCTTTTCTCTTTTTATGATCTGAATCTGAAAAGGATTTTTGTATGGAACTCTGAAAATTTGAGATGTGAAATGTAATTACTAACCCTTCAGAAAATATTGCTCCCAAAATTTATTCCTCTTAAAAGGATCATTCAAATATTAACAATCATTCTTCAAAAAATGTTACTTTGAAAAATGATTTAATCAGTTCAAGCTACTGAAGACAAATTTTATAAATTTTCATCAGTTCATTTCAAAGCTCAAGATTTATTCATCAAAAGTTGAAAAGTAAAGGAATAAAGTCAATGATTGTTCTAAATGTTATTTTTAGATTATCAAAAGCAAACTATCATCAGTTTTACAAATTTGATATTAAACTTGAAGAACTTTTCATTCAAAAGATGGTTTTATACTTTTTATGAATGTGAAACAACTTAATTTTTCAATGCAATTGGAATAATTATTGAAACTTGATGAGTCTAGGATAGAATCTTGACTTTTGAGCTATCATTATTTTGATTTTCAGGTAAATTTTTTATTTACATATAAATATTTTCTTGCAGGGTTTTAAAATTTATTACATTTTCCTAATGGAGGAATGTATGTTTTAACCTTTGATGCATAATTTTAAGTATCAAAACAAACAGTTCTAAATTTTTTTTAAATGTGAAAATAGTTCTGTTCAAGTTGTAAGATAAGGATGAATGAATGTGTTAAAAAAAAATATATATATATATTATTAACCTATCAAAATTTTAAAACATGAAAATGCTAATGAAGCTTGACAATTTGCATTGAATGATATTAACATTCTATTAATTTTATTGTTGAAATAAAATTTGGTTTCTTGTTTGGTAGATGATTGAGATAAAATATTTTGAATCTGGTTCCTTTTATTCATTTTAAAGATATATATCATTTAAAAATAAATGATGTAGAATACTTTCCTTTACGCTTCTTATTTAAGATGCTAGATAAGACAAGATTCAAATAATTAGTATTGTACACACCGATTTACAAATTTGTTTTATTTTGTTTTTAAAAGAGTTATGATTAAACTGATAGTTTAATCCCTACCCAATTTTTGTCCTTTAAATAGAATGAGTGATAACATACAAAGTGTTCTTTGCTATTCATTTTTTTTAAATTTGCAAGTATGCTATTTAGAAATTACTAACTCCAGCATTATTTCCATGTTTATTAACTCTTTGCTTTCTGTTTTGCACAATACTGAACTTGTTCTCTTAATCATCTACACCAAACTATTCCAAATTTTTTTTTTTTTTTTAATTTTTTTACAAATAAGATCGTTCATAGTTTTGCACATCCTCCCTTATTGCTTCGTCTGTATAGGAATGGAACAGTACTGTTTGTTCCTTTGTAAGAAGTTATGAGTTACTATTATCAAACAAATTCAATTTCAATTTTTCTCTCTCTCTCCATTCGAAATCTTCTATTTAAAGAAATGTGCAAGAATTTTATAAATTTCCTTAGTTCACTGCTGACTTGTAGTTTTATTGATTAATCATTGTTTTTAATAGGTAAGTATTTTCTCTCATCTTTCTTTGCTTTTCAAATACATACACACACACACACACACACACACACACAAATGCATGTATCTTTGCTTGTTGCTTGGATGTTCTTCCTGCTATCTTGGTAGATTTTAGTTGAGTTATTTTATAAAACACTGACATTGAAAGATGATCAGTAAAATGGCAAACAAAAAAAGAGGCTAAATTGAATTTACAGATTTCAGTTATGATTTCATTAGATTTTTTAAATTATTTTCTTACAACAGAAAAACAGTAGTTTCTCATGGTCTGGGGGTATTGAATTCTTATAAGTATGTCTATAGTAATGTCTGAACCTTTTCAATGAATCAAATCATTTTGATGAATGCATTTTTATAATGTGGATTCTGGTATAAGTTTAGAGATTCAAACTGTAAAAGTTTAGAAATGTCCTGTGAGATCCTTTTCATTTGTATAATTCAAATCGGACAAATGTAACCATTTTGTCATGCACTATTTTTACATTTTTGTCCCCTTCCATTTTTTTTTTTATTGGTTTGAATGCTTACCTGCTTAAACTGAATGAAATGTTGTGCTTTTATTTCATTTTATTTTAACAGCTCTTTTTTGTAATACATTCTGGGTTTATTAAACCTTTTCTTATTCCTTAAATATATTCTGACCCATTCTTTTGCACATTGGAATAAAACAATATAATCTTATAACTTCAAATGCCTAAATTCAATTCAAACAAAACTTTTATATTAAAAAAAATCCACATGCAAGTGCCTGTGAGAAATTTCTGGAGAGACTTAATCACTGAATTTTATCTGTACGTGGCACTATTTACTCACACTGGTTGGCTCATTCAATCCAACTTAAATTGTGTGCTATATAAACTTAATGTTTTTCATTGATGCCTGTATTATTTGTTCTTGACTACTCAAGCTATCACACTCTATAAAATCATTCATAACTTTAAATATTTTTATTTTCTGAAATAAACCTTAGCAATCTTACAGATAACATTCAATGTTTTTTTTTTTTTTTTTTGTTTTTTTAATCTAGAGTCATTTTTTCTAATTACTGGAAATTATAACTTGAGCCAGTATATAACAAAGGTTAACATAAGCATAGTGTTAACCAAAAATCCTGAGGAAATTTATTTTGCAATTTTTTTTTCTTTCTCTCTTCTCCATTTCAATTCTTATTGAGGGATACCCTAAAAGGAAAATTGCTGGTTTATCTTTAAACTAAATTTAACCTATGTTTTAAAAAAAATTAAAAAGCCATCATCTCAACTGCTAAAGATCTCTTATCATTGATCCAGCATGATTAACTGAGGCTTGAATTTTCGAAATTCTTTTTATCTTCTTCCTAGCTACAACAAAGGGTAAGAATCGACAACGGCCACGTTCCATTGAATATCTCTCTCAGCTTCATGGGCTAACTTGTAAAAAGGATGGTCTGGAGTGTACTATCATGGATAACGAACACTGGAGAACACCTCCATATTGGACTTGTAAGCGACTGTATTTAATGACTTTTATTCATTTTTTTACATCTTCAGTACTCGAGTTTCAAATGAACATTTTTACTTAGCTATACACTTTAACATATTAGCTACCATTAGATTCTCTGATATTTTTTCCCTTGTGATTTCGAACAAAAATTAATCTATAGAGAAGAAAAATATCTCCTTTAATATAAGAATGAACCAGAACTTGTTTTGCATAGTTGCTTTTGTCTTACTAAGTGATACTGTCATTAATTTTCTCCACAAAAAACTGATGTTTCTATGATCTTAATGTTTTTTCCTGTTTCTAATTTCTCACTTACTTTCCAATAAAATTGAAGATTTGTTACTTATATGCTGATATCTAGTAAGATTTCTTCATAGCCTGTTAAACCAAAAATGAACAAATGTGTGCATTTAAGCACCCTCCTTTTAATTTAAAAAAAAACTAATACCTGGCAAACCAAATTATGGACATTCACTTCTAATCTACAGATTTTTAATGCTCTTTATAGAAAAACACTCTTCATATTTGCAAGAGAATTCATTTGGTAGCCAATGTGTTAATCTTTTACCAAATATCAGTATTGCTGTGGCATCATAGAAAATCTTGGATTTCATTAATATTATGGGTCATAATGTTTTGAATTTAAATAATTTGGATTAAATATAATTATAAGTTTCTGTCAAATCATTTCCCCACCCAATCTTTTTCCAAAGGCTAATGTAAATAAGTGATTTTTTTTTTTTTTTTTTTTGCATCTTCTGTTGGTGTTTACTTTATGTTGCAATTATTGTTTTATGTAAGTGAATTTTACTCTGTTTTAATAACCAAATAGGTTTTAACTATTAATTCATAAACAGATTACAATTATGTTTATGGATAGTTGAATTGAATGCATTAATTTATCAAATTAATTTTTATAAAAATTCAAGACAATAGATAATTGAACACAGAGCAGTGTATAATGTTCATTTTGAAAAGTGTTATTGAGCTTTAGCTAAACTGATTTATCATAGAATATTAATATTATCAGAGTATTTTGGTATTTTAGAAAGCTGATAAAAAAATTACACTACTTTAAATTTAAAAGCTACAAGAACACAGGAATTTGAAGAGTGATTGATACTTTGTTTGGAAAATGATTTGAATGGGTACTCTTAAGATGGTAGTATGTTTTGGAATGGTACCTTATCAGTTCATAGATAAATACTTGTATATAGAAGGCCACTGTAAATTTTGTCAGACTTATTACTTATCATATTTACTTACTGTAAATTCTTATTTGTATATATTGTTTTTTTTTGGGGGGGGGGGTAATGGTATTTTTATCAATTTTGCTACTTGGTCATGAATTTGACTAAAAATGGAAGATTGCTTTCAGAACAAGTGTATTGCTATTAATACTGCATGATGTGTTTTCACTAAACTTATGAAGGGGAGTAATATTAACTCTAAATTTGGCTTGATACTTAAAAGTTGTAAGTCTATTGAAAATATTTTTTGGCTCAAAAACCTATCCCATTCCTCCACTTCCATTTAGCGTGTGTGTGTGTAAAAGTTTTCCTCAAACTAGAAAGTTTCTATTATCAATATATAAGAAATGAAGTTAAATGGATTTCTTAAAAATACATTAAAAACAATGTTTTGAATGTTAAATGCTAAGTAAGTTTTTTGATTTTTAGAAAATGTACCAGTAGATAATAATCCTTATTTTATTTATGACTTTAGGAAAATAAAAAATCTCAAGTCGCATAAACACAGAAGCTTTCATATCTATCCAATGTCTGATAATATTCTCCTTCATCATACTTCACTTACAAAACAAACTAATTAAAGATTTAGCTTATGCTCTTTGCCATTTTCATCTCTCATTATAATAAACTCTTAGTTGTTTGTATAGAATGATCCAGCTCCATTGAAATTTACATTAATTTTATTGAAATTTTCCTAAAAAGTATGTGTCGGTATAATCCATAATTCAAATAAGACAAGATTTTCAATCTTGTTTTTTTTTTTTGGGGGGGGGGTTATCAGTAGTAACTGTTAAATCAAAAAGTTACAAATTGACCATCACTCATTACTTGCAGGTAACATACTAACACTTCAATGGTTGGAGGATGGAAACACTAAAGAAATATGCCTGAATTGTAGCTTGTTCAAAATGTAATTTTAGGACTTAACTGTTCAGGAAAAAAAAAATGAAGCAAATGACTGAAAATTAGTCTTATCTAGATTATAGATATAAATACACTGTTACATCTTTTTTTAGGTATCTTAAAATTGCAGTAAATTTCAATGGTGGAGTGCTGTTCTGTACAAGCACCAACTTTTCTATTTTGGGGCCCCTTAAGTTTACCCAAACAGCCAGTACTTATACAATTACATAGTAGATATACCCTGAATGCTCGTCAATATATCCAGACTGTTAAATAAAGGATTATAACATTTTTAACTTTTTTCAACCAGAAGACTGTCAGGGTGGTACAAGCCTTGGAGTGGGGGTAATTGTTCTAAGGTTTAAATTTTCTATACCCAAAACAATTTTCATTACTCATTCTGCTTACATATGTAATGTGCATTTGTCTGCATTTTCAGTTTGTATTTACAAAAACTCAAAACCATTATCAATTACCATTTCTAGCTTCAACCTGAAAGCTTTTAATCCTTGCCAAAAAGTTTGTTTTATATCCTCTAACTGGGAATACATTTTGTAGATCTATATGTTAATCTAACTATATATGAATTCAGTTGAACATTTTGGGTTAAGAACTGATTCTTATAAATTGAATTCTTTGAACTTTAACTGATTTTTTTTTTTTTTTTTTTTTTTTTTTTTTTTTGATAAACTCAAATATATTTTAGAAAATTTTATCTTGGCTTTTTTAAATATTCATTTATAATTAAATAGAAAAAAATTCATAGAAAATATTTCCAGATTAATTCTATTTCCTGCCTAGTTAATGGAGGTTGTATTTGTAGAGGATTTTGTAATAAGTTTTATTTCAATACATTTCCTCTGGGTTTTTTTCTTGGTTTTATTTGTGTGTGTGTCATAAATGCTGAATGTTAACGTGTAAAAAAACAAACATGGAGCATAGTAATTTCTAAAGGGATTTTTTCTTCTAATATTTAAAAAGAATACTTTATCCAGTTTTGTTTGATGGTTCTTGTCTTTCAAACAGAAAGTGTCCTATGAATTGTATTGAAAATATTAGATTTGAATCTATTTTATCAACTACAATTGGAGTTGCATATTTTTATGCCTTTGATATTAAATGTACTAAGATCTCATTATAAAAATGCAAAGAGCTTATCTTTTTCTCATAAGTTTTTATAGTATATTCTATAATATATTTTGCTAAATTGTAGGGGTTTTTTTGTTTTTGTTTTTTTTAATTGTTTTGGTCACTTGATCAGAAATTTGAAGTTTTTTAAAAATTGTTCCATAAAGGTAACATTTATACTCATGTATAAATGTACTTAATTTGTGGTCTCAAAATTCTTAATTTATAAGATTCATTTTTAATGCCAAGGGTTGCTCTTACTCCTTATGTTTAAATTTCAGTCTTATGAAATTATTCATGCATATGTCAATGTAATTTTTTCTAAAACTTAGTTTGTCAAAATTCAATCTAGATAGGAGTCTATAGAATATTCCAGAAAATTGACCATTTTAATGAGTTTTTTTAGGAAGGTGAGGGGCCTACCAACTTTTCATCATACATTTTTAATACTATGATTTATTCAATATTTTCAAATCCTGTTTTAATCCAATGATATTACATTAGCATCCATCTTTTCATATTTTTTTGTTGTTTTTTGATAAAGTGGTTTATATATATTCCTTGAAACCAGTTATTATATTCACCATTGCTTTATCTATTGATAAAAGGAAATCATAAAAATCTTAGGAAAAAACTTAACCAATGAATGAAATGCCTTTTTTTCATTGATCATATTTCTATCCTAATTTATTTTGAACATTTTCAAGTATAAGTATCATTTTCATTGATTAATTATTTTAACTTTTACTTTATTTTAGCCAGACACAAAGGCTGTAAAAAAAAAAAAAAAAAAAAAAAAGTATTCCAAGATAGATTAGCAAAAGAGTTTCAATAATTGTCAAAAACAGGTCATTCAATACAATTGGTTAGACTATAATCATCAACTTAGTCCTATATCTTTCATCATCTCCACAAATATTTAATGAATATTTTGCAACCTTGTTATTCTTAAATAATTTCTTTTCAAGATATAGTGATATTAGACTCTATTAAATTACTGTAAAGTAATGACTTCACTGAGATGAAATTCAACTTTATGCATTAAAATCTTTTTCACATGAATATATATTCCAAAATAAATATCCTAATCGCCTAATAGTTTCTAAATATCTTGTAGTCACTGTGATCTCAAGTGTCTTATAATAGTGCATATCTATTCCTCTTCACCAAAGATCTTTTAAAGACTTTTTAGAAAGAATTCTTACTTCTGTCCTATAATAGTTTAAATGTGCATCTAAATTTCATAGACTAAATGTAATTATGCACAATGAGAAATGTGCTCAATTCAATAAATATGCTAGGCTTTTTAGGCCTTAAATTATAACAACTAAGACATGAAAAGTTAACTAAATTATCCAAATGTTAGTCGCTATAAGTACAACTCTACCCAAATCAAGTAAACTTTCTTTGCCCAGCCCAAGAAATTATCTAACAGTAACAATCCGGCCTGGCAAATAGGGAGAGAAAAGTATAAAAATAAAGGAGATAAAAAAGGGGGAAGAGAAGCTTACTTTTGTTACCTGAAAGAAAAGTGTGTCAATATTTCTTAAAAACAAAACAACCAGTTCCCACAAAGTAATTTATTTCAAGAGAAATAAACTTTACAAAATCCGGCTTTGCATATCTTGTCAAAAACATTGAATAAGGTAACAAAAATAACATACAACAATAACGACAATGTTATAACCAAAAAAAGAAGAGTATAAAGAAATATAACAACTGACTTGTTGAAAACAATGCTGTCAATCACCTACTATCAGTTTAACTTTGGTTAATAATAAAATGTCAGTTTATTTTGAAGCCAATTTTTGGGGTTTATTCTTCTTCTCAGCATCTCCTCCATGTATAGAACCATGTTCTTCTAGTTTCCTGTGCAGACTTGTTGAAAACAAAGTTTACTATTTTTTTAAATGAACTTTGGGTAGACCACCACTTCCTCCTCTTAGATGAATATCTTTCTGTTTCAACTTGGGTTTTCTTCTGTTGAGCCTACAATGGGTTTTACCACATTCTCTGACCCGGCCAACAGCTTCCTTTGCCGGCTAAAGTCCAATAATACCACCTCCAGACCTTAGACACAACTTTCTTTTGAAGGGGACGGCATACCAAAACCACAAATAGCCTGCAGTAGGTTTATTGTTTCAACAAGTAACAATAAAAACCCTGTAAGGAAAAGAGGCTTAGCCTATAGCAAATAAATAGGCTTATTTTGCTCAAGCTACCTTGCTTAAGAAAAAACTGCCTGAAGGCAAATAAACAAGAGCTCGCAAAGCAAAAGGAGCGAGCCAGACAGCTTTCTGTTCGTGCTGGAAAAAAAAAACAAAAGAGGAGGGGTAACCCTTATAGGTCTCACTTAAATAACAGTAAAGGCAGGTGCTAACAGCACAACTTCAAAACAGCCAATCAGATTCGAGCAGACATTAACTGCTGAATTTACAATTTTCAACAGATAGTGATATTTTGCTTAAAGCTGATTTTGAACTTTATCCATGTCATGGTGACTGAGTTTATTATTCATTCTAGAAATTACTAAAAATATTTTCATCTTAATAAATTTCTAAAAAAAAATTTTTAACCTTATAGGAAAATTTATCTTTTTCCACTAGACTTCAGATTGTAAAAGATTTCCTACTTATATTTATATTGAAATATATTTTTAAAAAAACCTGCAATCTTTGAATATTTGTACCCATTTTTTAATATTGAATCTCAACTAGGAAGCATGTCTCATTTCTGAATGCCACATCTAATAAATGAGATATTAGGGAGCCACAAAAGAAGTAATTTTGTTTATATTTTTAGACAAATGTAAATAGAACTTTTTTTTCTTTTTATACTTATAAAATCTATGAAAGGACTAGAGTGGTAAATTACAAGTTAAGAACAAGTAGCAAAAAAGGTTTAGAACCATGCCATAAAATCACTGATAGTAAAATGTTCTCAGTATATATGAATACTGAATTTGTCAGTAAGTTTTGAATTGTATACTTTAGCACTTTATAGTGGAGTAAACTCTTTTTGTGGTTTTATTGGCCCAGCGGTTAGAGTGTTCGCCAATGGCCCGGGAGACCTGGGTTCAATCCCAGGTCGAGTCATACCAAAGACTTTAAAAATGGTACTTGATACCACCTTGCTTAACACTCAGCATTATAAGGTACGGTTCAAGGGTAAAGTGGAGCAATCCTGGGAATGGAGTAGCGCCCTCCCCTACACCTTGGTGTAGTAGCTATCGAAAAGGGAGCCTTCGGGTCACCCTCGACTATGGTCGCTAACTTTACTTTACTTACTTACATTAATCCCTAAAAGGTTTTATTTAAAAAAAAATATCTTGAAGACTGTTATGCAAAGATTATTATTGCTTTGCTTATTCAATCTTCATAAACAGAAAAGGTATTTTTTTAGTTTTTCCTTTTATATCTATCTATGCTTCTTTTATTAGCGTCCTTTTATGTTGCTGCTACTTTTCAATGTATTTTTCTTTTTTCTTATGCATCAAATCATTTTCTTGTCAGAATTCAGATATTGTTGTAAAATCCTATCATCCTTATAATGCTGTTTTTCAGGTAAAAAAATGACTCTTCTTATAAACAAATAACTAATTGGTTTGCTCTCTCTCCCAGCACAGTATACTGCATAAAATTGAAGTTGTTCTTCATATTTAAGTTTATTAAAATTAGCTCTCACACATTTTCAATTTCAGTGTGAATGTTTTTATACAACTTGAAACTTCTCAATGTTTCTAGGTTAATGTTTGATATATAATAATAAATCTCCAGTAACTGTTGTACGAGTAATTATCCATTTACTTTTGAGGTAATATATTGCAATGAATCTTTTAACAGATTGTGTTGTTTTTTTTTTTTTTTTTCTACTTTCAGATGGCCCTTTCTGTTTCTGTTCTAATGCTAACAACAACACATATTGGTGTATCCGAACTATCAATGAGACACACAATTTCTTGTATTGTGAATTTATTACTGGTTTCATTAGCTACTACAACTTGCTGGAAGACCCATACCAGGTATTATTTACCAATACTGATTTGGTAACATTTTTTAAATTAAATTTTGTCCCGTTTGATTATATCTCTAAAATCAATCTTAACCAAGGGGTTATGAAATTTTTGTGTATATTGTTTTCCAAAAGAAAAACCTTATTTATTGTAGTGGCCTCATCATGTAGCAATTTATTGATTTGAACTAATAGCAAACAAAATGAATCTAATATTCAACTTTTGAGAACAAATTTTATCTATTTTAGAAGTTTTGCTTTTCTCTAAAGTTTTTATATATTAAAATTTTCTGAGATGTTTTAAGATTATTTGCTCTCAAAGCTAATTCAAACCATGGATTAATTTAATGTATATATTCTAAATGATTTTCAAAAGCTAACAAAATATATTCATGTTCATCTCCTTCACATTTTACTGTTTGTTTTATTAGAAAATCAAACTGGTTTTCCAAATTCATTTTAAAAAATCAAACTGATTTTATAAATTCATTTTAATGAAATTTTGAATGGCTATTCTAATGTATAAAAAAAAATGCTATTTCACTTTTTCTCATTTACACAGATATTGGGTTAATAAAAAAATAAATTAAAAATGTACCTGAAATAAGGATTTCACTATTAGTTTATAAAAACCATTAGCACATTTCATTCTGTGGAGATGAACTTTTTTTTAACTTGGTATTACCAAGTGCTGAACAGTCAAAAATTCAACATGTATTTAAGCTTAATATTTATAACTCTACTCTATATTTTGGTATTTTTGTATTAAAAAGTGGAATATTAGATTAATTTAATTTTAAAATATTTGTTCAAATTACAGCTTAAAAACAGCATCCATGGAGTGAATTATGGTGTCTTACAGCAATTGCATACAAAGTTGGAAAAGTTACGGAAATGTAAAGGAGCTCGAGAATGCAGTACTGATTTTTCAGAAGAAAGTGAGTCTGACATTTACTGAGTTTTCTAAATTATTTTGAAACCTAAGTCAATTAGGATTTATCACATTAGTTTTCATTTGGCTAAGTACTGGTTATTCTCTAGAGTTTATCTTGCATCCAATATTTATTAAACTCAGTTAAAATATTATAATGGGTCAGAATTTTATCTCTATTTTTTGAAAAACTAAAAATATGGTTCTGCCAAATATTTTAGGCAGAAAATATGTGAAGATTGATGCTGTAGTTCAGTGAAAAGAAAAGTTTGATTTCATCCTAAATGTAAAGAAAAAATTAATAAGTGGTTATTTTACAAATATTATCTTTGTTCCATAATAGTTGATACATTTACATTTAAATTTCATACATTAAATGTAACAACTATTATATTTTTATTCATATATAATCACTTGTTTTTTTTGGGGGGGGGTCTTTTAAACCTTAAGAACATTTTAATTACATTTCAATTGTTATTTCCCCTCACTACACCCCAAGATTGATTTCAGCTTGTAAAGCAAAAATATCTTGTATATGCATAGATTTCACTTAATTTTATTTTTTACTTGGCATACCAGTAGATAAATATATAACTAATATTTCTATGCATATTTTCTTCACATTTTTGCTTTTATACAAGTGTTTCACATGAAAGTTATGCTGTCTAAATTTCAGGAAATTCTACTAGACATACTGATGCCAACTTGACTATTCCAATCAGGTATATTTCTGAGCTTCACCTCCCATTTTTGAATCTATTAACTGAATAACCAGCCATCTTAATTTGTTTAAAAGTGCTCTGCTTTTTCCTTTTTTTTTCTTTTTTTTTAATGCTAATAATAAACTATTTATAACAGTCACTATTCTAATCTTCCTTGCATCATGTCCTATACCGAGTTTTTAGAAAAATATCTTGTTGCAATCCTTAATTTTTTTTCTATTTAGATCTAAGTTTACTTTATTTATGAAATTAGGCTCTTCACTTTTGGTAGAACTTTATCTATAACTTGATTTGAATTGATAGCAAACAAATGAATCTGAAAATTTATAAAAACTTTATATTAGATAAAATTTCTTCTCAAAAGTTGAATATTAATTCAACTTTTGAGAAGAAATTTTATCTATTTTAGAAGTTTTGCCTTTCTCTAATATAGATTTTTATAAATTTTCAGATTCACTAGTCAAGTGAATTTTACTAATTTTAAAACTAATTTGGACTATACACACACACACACACACACAATACTGTTTAGAAATATCTAAAACATAATTTGCTTCTAATCAATTGGTTTGGGTGAGTTAAAAATAAGAAACTTACACAAGAACCAAATGTTATTACAATCAACATAAAGCATACATTTAGCTATATTCTGTGGCTAAGTTTCTATAAAATGTTTTTTATAGAACTGTTAGATGAAAAAAATATCCTATCTTTCTAAAATTTTGAGAATCATCTCAGATTGAAAAATAATAAAACATGAATTGCTATTTGGAAGAGTTGCCTAACTAGTAAATTAATTTGGACACTACTTCATCTTATCAAAATCCTTAATGGCTCCTGCAATCTTAAGTAATGATAAACAAATGTTGTGCTTGTCTTTTCTCTCTTAGAGGTATCCAGAAAATTTTAGCTTAAAATTGATCAGGAAGGTTTAATTTGTCCAGAAAGTTAATGAAATTAGCATTTGTAATAGTGCCCTCTTCACAGGGTACCTGAAACTTTTTGGAGAAAAATTAATCAGAAACGCATCTACAAACTCTTTGGCTAATGAGCAAATCTTCATAAAATTTGTCATATGAACACCCTGGACCTCAAGGAGTGTTCTAAAGGTACTTGTATCTGAAGGAGCAGGGATGAGGAGAGGAACTTAATGGAGTATTGCATTGTTACTGATTTATTCCTTAATGCTTTTAATTCCTTTCTTCAGTTAATTTTCTGATACAATAAACCTTATTAATTAATGAACCTTACTTAAAATACTCAATTTAGATTTCCTAATGATCAACATATACAGAGTATTTCTTCATTTTCCTATTAGTAATACAATTTCATCAGATGTTCTGTGGAATGAGTTAAAACTAAATAGACATGGCACAATGACTGTAAGTGAAAGAAAGCCAAAATGAATTTGTAAAGAGTGTTGATTTTGAACCCCTTATAAAATCATTTTTTAAATAATTTTACCTGTTTGTATCCAAAGTCAGCACAAAATTAAATTCTCTCATAATGAATAAGCAATAAAATTCTTCCAATCTTTCTTTAATCCTGTTGGATTAAAAGGACAAAAGGACATATCAGTATAGACAATGTTTTCAAAATAATAGAGACTACTCAAATATATGGATTGATATTTCCTAAAAAGCAATTATCTATTCTAAACATTTTCTACAAATAAACTTTAATGATATTTAAATTATATTCAGATGTACAATTAGCACTGATTTTGTATAGGTAAATTTAGTCATAAAATCTGAAATAATAATGAAGCCGTTTGACTAGCCAGAAGATGATTCTAAACATATGTTAAAATTAACTAAGTTAGTTTTGTATGTCAAAACTCTTTAAAACTTAATACAGACGGCCTTAAGTTTTAAGAATAAATTTTTTTTCTTCACCCGTGTATTATAACATGAAAAATTGAGTTTTCTATTGGATTCTTGTAACAAAACACTTGTAAATATATTTATTAATTTACTTTGATTCTTAAAATGTTAATATTTCAGTATTGTGCTTCTTAAATCAACATGGTAATTTTGTTGTGTAGATCGAAAAGGTATTGACTTTTTAGCTTCTTTGCACAGCACCTGCCAAGGCAGAGCAATCAGTAAATGCCAACTTTCACTGTAGATCTCAGATTTCCATATTTCTGCAGGATATTTTCATCGGAAAACAGTGTATCGTCGAGAAAAGCTACTTGAAGGCTGGAGGTAGTGATTGGTTCATTACTAATGACAGATGTTAGTAACGCCTCTATTTTCTGGATTATATACAACCATGCTTTCTATTGAATTTGTTTCTAATGGCTTCATGGATGGGTTTTGTTTTATAAATACCAACTGCTGGCATGACCAATATTGGTTGTAAAATTATCTTTTTCACTAATTTAGATAATAGTATTATATATATATATATATATATATATATATAAACAATATTTATTACTATTTAAATGCATAATGCATGTTAAAAATTAAAACGTTTTATAAAGGTTTAACTGAACCATTTCAATTTACTTTTGCTCAGCAGACTGGTAGTTTTTTGGCTTTTCTACTGTATAAGTGTTGTAAATGTGCTACTGTACATACATGTGTGTTCATTCTGCTTTAGCTATTATTTCTGATTGTTGGCTTTGAACAATTTGCTGATTATCCTTTATCTCAGCTACGACAATTCTGATATCAAATTTTGCAAAGTCACATAATTCTTTGGTGCTCTCACTTTGTGTTATTTAGGTTGTAAATTCATTTACATATGCTTTTTTTATTCAAGCATTTCATATTTTGTGTTCTGAAGGTGAAATATCTCTACTTTTGTCATTAATAATAATACAGTACAAATTTTCATTTTTAACTAGCAGTTCTTTTATGTATTATCAGTTTTATATTTCTATGAAAGTTATTTCTTATTAAATTGATTGACATACTTGAGGCTTTGTTTTATGAAACTATTTGTAATAAGCTAGTTACTGAAAGAACAGGAAGAGGTTCCCAAATGAACAAACTGAAACTTGCTTCCTTTTGATTGTATTGATATCTTCAAAGTTATAAGTCCCATTCTATTTTATTATAATTCATTTCTTATATAATTTAAGTGGCTATCTATTTTATATTACACAATTCAAAATAATATGGAAACTAATCAATGCCTATCCCTCTCTTATATTCTTTCTAAGCATGATAAAATGTTTCTTGCTGTGAACAGTTTCAGCATTTAGTTTACTCTAAATATGCCTTTGATGAAATCAATTTTTTCACTTCCAGTGAACTTTTATTGTACATAATAATGTTAGTACTTTGATTGGATTATAACTTATCAAAATTGACTAAACAAGTAAGCTTATTGCTGCTTCTGTTTAAGTAGATAAGGTAGTTATGGGAGAGAGATTTGTCCAAGTGCTCACTCACCTACTCTCTTGGAGTATGGCAATGATGATACATTTCTCTCTCTCTCTCCCTCTCCCATATATATGGCAAGGAAAGAGGATTCATGTCTTTCCCAATGACGCAGTATAACATTGATAACTGATGCATTACTCTGCATTTCCAACTGCTTTTCATACTTTCCATTTAAAAGAATACAAGAATGAATACAACTTCCTAACCTAGCTGAATTTTTATCTGAAATTTTTACTATTTGATGTTTGATCTATGTGGCCAATATTCACCACTGAATCAAGAGGAAGAGATTATATTGAAAAATATTTCTATTAAAAAAAAATAGGCTCTAAGCTTATAACTGTAATACTTTCACATACTCCCAGTTGGAAAAACAAAACTATTAGCTTGCACATCTCCAAGTATGCTATTGTATATTCATGCAATTCTAAAAATAAATTATTAGACATCGCTTAAACAAAAAGTCAATATTATTAATGATTCGTTTATGTTTTGCTTTGGAATCTTTTTTCATGTTTCACTCAATTTGAGCATTAAAGTCTCTTCAACTGCACATAATGTTGAAATTACTTTATGTATCATAATTGACTTTTATCACACATTACTGAAAAAACAATCTTTTAAACCTTATTTCTGTTCCATCACTTAGTATGAGAGTTGTATTACTTTTATAACCAAACTACTTACATTCAAAATATGTGGTTATCATTGATATCATTTTACACACCCAATCAAAGCAACTGTCAAAGTGATTCTACATATGAGTTTAGAAACTTTTCATGTATAATTGTATAAGGTTTCTATTTTCCTTGCAAAAGGGGAAAATACTTGATAGTTTTTGTTTTCCATAAAAGCATATTCTATGTTCAGTGGACTTTTTATTGAAATATAAAAGATACTGTAAAAAATAGAATTGCTCATTTAACAGATATAGTTTCAGAAAAAGATTTTTACTTTGTGTACTAGCATTAAATCATCGGACTTCTACAGTTGCTTTGCCTTTGGTATTTCCATCTTGGTATTCTGGTTTGTAACAAAAGTTTAATACTAAAAAGTAAATTTTCTTTTGTGTGTGTGTTTTGTCGGGTTTTTTTTTTTTTTAGTAAGGGTTCTTTGAATATCTCTGAAAGGTTTTGTCAAATGTATCTTGTATGTTTATAGCTTAGCCTTTGCATGTTTGCAGTAGCAGACTGCAATTTGAACCTCTTTATACTATATAAAGCAAAAGTTTTTGTTCTTAACTATATAAAATGCTTTTTGTCTTGGCTAGGTTCTTATTTCATACTTTTATGCATTGCATGTTTCTCCATAGCTGAATGCAGATATTGTGCATGTTCAAGAGATTTAGGTTTTCTTTATTGAATGTTGTATGCATTTAGATTCATCTCTTTTCCATACTTCAGTTCTCAATTCTGTTAGTTTACTTCTCTAAACAAGATATTGAAAACAGAAGCTACTAATTTTGTTTATCCACAATTTCTAATTATCTGTACTATTACATTGATACAAATTTTATGTCAGTCTTATAAAAATATCAGTTTTATGCTCTTAAAAATTCAAATTTCCAATTTCTTTATTGTCTATTATATTTGTAAATAGTTGCAAAAGTTTTCATTGTATCTGAAATGGTAGACATCTGAACCATCTTTAAAGGTCTTCTCTGCACAACTTTCTCTTTTTAAATGAAGAACATGCCTGCATTTTCAGTCATATATATATATATATATATATATATATATATATATATATATAAAAACTCTCTTTTAGTAAAAGGGATTTGAGGTTTGAACTGTTTTAGAAAATTATTTAGAATATTCTAGTTAAAAAAAAAAATTTGCAAATTAAGACTGAAGCTCACTTTTTTTTTTCTCCATTTTCTACACCTGTTAACAATTTCAACTTGTACTAAAGCTGTTTGCTTTGTAAATGTTAAACATCTGCTAGATACTATAGGCTTTTATCATCATCTCTCTTGAGCATAATAATTCACATTGTGGTGGAAGAATCTATATTAAAATGCAAAGAAAAATCCCATGTGGCAAGTTATCTACTTGAACTGTTGGAGTCTAAGTGAAACAGACGAATTTGTTCTATGCAGTCAATATATTTTATTTACTGTTATCATCACTGTGTTAATTGTTTCATTGATCACTATTCTACTATATCTGCTAGCTATTTTTCCTAAGTACTCTAATCAATACTGAATAAAATCTAGAAAAAAACAATTCTTTTCTCTTTCATCATCTTAAGTATTTATGTAACTTTTAACTAATAATTTTTTTTCTATAAATATCAATTAGAATATGTTTAAGATATTCAATCTTTTCAGATAGAATCTACTCTAACTAGTTTGGTCAATTTAAGAAATTTTTGTAAAATTATGTTTTAAATTCCTTTAAATCTTTGCAAATGTGGTTTATTCATGACTTTTGTAAAAACTTCACTTTATGCTTTTGTTATTTTATAATTTTTATCACACTTATTGTTTTCTAATACATTTTTTCTTTCTCTTTTCTGCAGGCTCCAAGAAATGGAGACTTGAAACACTTGAAGTTGATCCCATTGCTGATTCAACTACAGTTTATGATAAATTATCTGGATATTCAACATTTACTCCAATTTCTTCCACTGTCATCAGGGCTGATGAAGAGGCTACAAATGTGATCACTTCCACTTTAGATTTGGATTTGGCCACTACAAATGGCTGACCTTTTAATCTCTTTCCTTACAAACACACACACACACACAAAGCATTTAATGCACCTTTTCAATTTTTTTTCTTCCTTCCTTATGCTGATAATTTCCATTGACAAAAAATACATTAATTTCCACCATTTCAACTCCCAGATGAGAACTTTGGGCTTTCCAGTCATATATTTTCACTTATAGACTTGCATTAATCTCGTTTTTAAAAGACACTGTTCTTTCTCTGTCCCTTGTCCCATTTATTTCCAGCATGATGATATTTATATGTACACATATTTGTTGAATTTTTTTTTAAATTCTGTTTCTCAGCCTCATTTAAACTGAAGAATTTGGGTGTAATGAGGATATATATAAAATTGCAATATTTCAAAAAATGTCTAAATTTGCATGTTATAAAGGCTTTATTGCAGAATATTTTCATTACCATTTTTTTTCAAATTCATATCGGTTTTCATTGTTCATTTCCTCTAAGTGATATGGTTCTCAAATGAAGAATGCGAGAATCAAAAAAAACAAAATTTGAATATAAACCAATTTAAAGTTAGTGGTGGATGTGAGAGTAGCATCTCCTCCTCTTTGCAATGTTTCTAACTTGGTCACCTAACTCATTCGTGACTATCAAGAGAGCCCACCATTTTATTCACTCAAAAACATTCATTTTTTCCCTTCATTTTCCCTCTCTCTATTGCCATCTATCTAAAATTGAACTACTTTGTGAAATAAAGTTTTCGCTAATATTATAACCTGAGTTTTGACACATAAGATATATCATTAGCAATCATGGGTTAAAATGAATAATTTTTTGTTTTTCTCAACTTTTGTTTTTCTGGATTACAGTAAATGATTATTTGATAAGCCAATTCAATATACTGAAAGGAAAAACAAAAAATAAAGGAAAATACTTCATGAATATAAAATATTTCTCTAAGATAAAACCTTTGATTTTCTTTCCCATTTGCCTTCTTTTTTTTTTCTTTTTCAAATTTTGTTTAAGTTATCAATATTAAATATATTCATTGATCAAGAAATACATTGTACTTTTCAGAATAGTTTTCTGATGATTGCTTTAATTTTCATAATAATCCCATCAACTGTAAAATATGATCATTATTCAGATATCCCACCTCCAGGTATGTACTTTTTAAGATGATGGCAAATATTCTTGAATTATATTTACCAAGCTTTCATCTCATTACAGAGGAGCCTATCTGAATGTTTACTGGGCTTTCGATGCTTTGGTTCGGACGTTGGTTTCGAATCCTGTTAATTTATTTGGCGTTTGATAATAGATTTGTTGATTTAATGTCCACATTTGAACAAAATCCAATTTGCTGTAATCTATTTATAAATGTTACCCATCAAACTAAACAGGATTTAAGAATTTACATTCTTTATTCTACGAGTCAAACTCTGCTAAATATAGTAGCATTTGAATTATGTAAATATACTGACAGAAAATAAAATTAAAACATCCTGAACATGTTTCAATTTATGCAAGATTAAACATACAGGTAATATAGTTGGATTACAGTGAAGGATCATGCATAAAGGTCAATAAGAATATAGAATGAGGTTTCAAAACAAGGAGTACTCAAACCCCATATATGTATATTTTCCTTGGCCATCACCACAAGCATGTACTCTTTCATATATATGATCATGCTGATAACAAATACACCACTTATTTTGTAACCTGCATATATATTGATCTGTTTATATAATCATTTACTGTAATCCATCTATATTGTATATTTAACCTTGAATAAATTGAAACCCACATTCAGGCAGTTGCAATATTATTTTACATTAGTGTATTGCTTTATACATTTAATTAACTGAACAGAAAAGATCTATTCCCCTCCCCATACACACTCAATTTTTTCCAAACAATCATGGACTGTTATTTATTTTATTTTTTCAAATCTGCTAATTGTTTACTGCTAAAATATTTTTTCAACAAGGGAAATGATTTTTAAACTTGTTTTCTCTAGTCCATTCCCCATTTAGTGCTCACAAGAAAAGTTTGTGGACCTCAAAGCTGTGACAATTTTCATTTGTGACTGTACAGCATCAATTCAACTTTCTTTTTTTTTTTTCTGTCTCTAAGAATTCTTATCAACTCTGCCAATTTTCTGGAAATGACCGTCCCAATGAATGTGTTTGTGTTAATGACTATTATAAACATGCTAGACTAGAAAAACTTCCTGATTCAATTTGGAGTGAAGTATTACCCGTCTCCTGCTTGAACCTAAAGTAGTTGTTAAAACTGTTATCTGATTCTCTTTATTAACAACGATAATTTAAAAACTAAAACACTCTTCCATCAACATTTGAAACTCTCAACCCATGTGATATTTGCAACATTTTTCTTACAATTGAAATGATTTTTGATCTGGTAGTTTTCAAATTGACCAGATTCTGTTTTCTCTAAGATAGCTGATTCTTTCAAAATGAACAATAATCTATTCCTCATTCCATTTTTGTCCTATTTAATTCCAAATCATCCCATTCTTTTTGACAACACTTTATCAATTGAAAAGTCTTTGCTTATATTTGGCATCTGATGGAAGAAAATCAAGGAAACAAAAGAATATCAATTTTTTTAAGGCTTATTGATAAGAAAATATTAAAAACAAAAACTTGGTTTAAAATTGAATACTGTTTTTAAAGTTATCCAACCACTAATCCATATTTCAATCATTGTGTCTCCGTTATGAATAACTAGATACAAATAACAAAATTCTTTAAAATTCTGATTTGTTCTTGAAATTGAAACAAAAATGTGACTTGAAATGTTCTCTCTATAATTTTTTTTTTTCCCTTTTTTTTTTAATCCTTCCTTTGGAATTTATCAGTTTTTGTTTCTTTTTCTCTTCCCCCCCCCCAACACTTCTATTACTTGGATGGTACGATTAATGTGATGTTTTGATCTCACCACTCTTTATATTGTTTCTTAAAGCTTAATGTTTTAAAATAACTGAAACTTCACAAAAATTTAAAAAAACATTATCACTAATTTCTTTTTGTGTCATGTGCTACACAGCTGCATAACAAAAAATTAACTAAAATCTTCATGGACCATTATCAGATGTGAGAAGCCAACATTTCACTCATTTTTCCAGTGAGCATATTTTGAGGCTCACACCTTGTCAATCAGACAAATCTTAAAGAATTTTGTCATCTGCTTTAATTTTCTGCAATGGGTTTTGTTATTTACTAAAATATTTCAGGCTATAACATTTATTACTTAATCTTCCAGGTTTTATTGCATCTGCTCTCTACTCATTTTAAAATGTGTTTAAATTTAGGATTTTTAATAGCTATTAGATTTTCAAAAATTATCACATTACTATTTTTAATTAACCGAGGTAGTTGTTGTTTGTAACATTGTATAAGTTGTTTGGTGGGTTGTCTTTGCAAAGAAGGGTACAACTCCATTTAACTGGACCCAAAATTGATTCATTACAAAACTACGGATTTTTCACAACAATCTTGTTACACATAGATTTTGGTATTAAAAACAATGGATATTGTTTATGTTGCTTAAGACAATAGCTTCATTTGTTTTTATTTCAAATTTAATATTGTAAATTATTTTTTTTAAATACAGTTTTATATATATATATATATATATATATATATATATATATAACATTTCTAAGCTAAAATTTTGAGAGTAATCATTAAAAATAAACCATTTTGTATAAGATAAAATATTAAACCTCTGTGACATCTTAAGTGTATTGTGAAAATCTGTCCTGGAAATAAACCAATTGGAGTTGTGCACAAGGGAGTTTATCACTAATAAACAGATTCTTTTGAATTTTAAAAAGAATAACCTGTTTATTTATCTTGTTTGAAATAGAAATGAATTGGAAGTTGTTTAATTCATTGTTAGAATCTAGTGACTTGAACAAGGTATTTTTGCTACTTCTCTCCTCACCACCAATATTATTAAAGGAAAGAATCAACAAAAAGAGAATTTCATGAAAGAAAATTAAGTTGCAAGTCATTAAGTTGCCATTTTTATTATGCAGCTCTCTTTTTTTTTTTTTTTTAAATAATCTGTCACAATCAAACTCAGCAATACAAAGTTGTTGTTTCAAGAATTAGGATGACAATTGAGGGTTTCTTATGTGAAAGATACATGACACTTTTTTTTTTTTTTTTTAAATGTACGAGGGTGAGACAATAATCATTGAAACTTTGGTACAATTTTAGAATATATAACTCGGTCAACCTCAAGGGAAATATTACAAAAGTGCCAATAATTATTGACTCTTCATCAAAATATATAAACATTAACACTCCCTTTATCTGAACTGGGAAAAGAACATGTAGAAACTGCTGACCACTTCACAAACATGAGGAAAAAGATGCTGACTGCCACCTGTTAATGTAAATACTTTTGTGCTCTGTGTACATTTGTTTGAGTAATTCAAATTGACCAGTCTGAGTCCACAAAAAAAAAGGATTCCGTTCTTAATTGTGCTCATGCACACAAACGCAAGCTGAAGAAAAGAAGCAATCCTTTTGTTATTTTCTTTCTTTCAATCAACAACAAAAAACTGCCACAAACCACCTAAAAACATTTTGACTTTGTATGTACCTACCATTTCCAATCGTTTTATTTTTTTTAATCATGGACACATACACACACATCAAACCACAGTTATTGTTTAAGTTGCTGACTCCATATGTATATTATTGAGAAACTTGTATTTTTTAATTGCCTTGTTTCATAATCAAATGTTCTTAGCTTCACTTTGTATAATTATAAATATTCTGTATTGCTTTCTTCTTAATTATTTTGTTACTCTAGTAAATAAATGTAATTACAGATTGTTACCTTGTTTATGTTGATTTCTTGCCTCACCTCCTCCACTCCATGATTCTTTACTCAAATATGATCAGAACCCATTGAAATCAACAATATGTGAATTTGTGAGAATCTAATAATATAGATTTCAAATTTATCAAAGATAACTTGAGAAAAATTTCATTTGAAGTAAATCTGTGGCTTAGAAATAACTAAAATATCAAAACCTTTGATATTTATATTTTACAACTAGACAACCTATGAGCCTGCTGGCTTCCCCTTTGTAAAACAATCCATGATGATATTGATGCTGCTATTTAGGAAGGAGTGAAGCATTCTAATTAGCATTTCATAATTATCTTTAGACTTTGGATAACTAAAACAATGATTAGGATGAACCAAGATTCAGCACTTTTATCACTGAGCTGCAAATTGATAATGAAATTGCTTTATTCATTTTTAAAACATTGTAAATGTATTGCTCTAATGTAAAAAAAATCTTAATGTGATGTGCTTTTTTTGCTTGGTTAGTTGAATACATACCTCTATCTATAAACATACTGTATAAAATTTGAAAATTTTGTCCTGATGCAATTGAATTACATGTTTTTGTATTTTATTCTTCAGCCTGCATGAATTAAAAGGGGGGGGTGTAAGTTGAATTTTATCTAGCAAAGTATTGATTATATTGAAATACATTCTTTTAGCAGTTGTTTTAGTAAATATGTGGTCATTCTTATACTGAATTAAAATTTCAGCAACCACCTTGAGTATATGGGGTGGGGTGAATGGAAGTATGTGGACTAGATGTTTGGTTTTGATTCCTATCATTACATTTTGTGGGAACTGAGCAAGTCAATCATTCACCATTTGATCTTGGCAGAAATTGTTCTCATCTGAGAAAAACCAAAGCATGGTTGGTTGGAGGTGATGTTTGTACTTGTTGAAAAGCTTTGCAGCACTGTCCTTCATGACTGATGATAAAAATTAGCCTTTTCTTACTTTGTATAAGAAATACTGAATGTCTTCATGCACTACCTGCCTGATAAGAAACTTGTACACTCCTGTGTCCCTGACTATGGACCTGATTGACTTGCTGGGATTGTTGTTAATCATAGCCAGAATCTCACCAATAAATTCAGTTCTTTTATCAGAACAATCAGTAAGGTCTCCAAGCTGTCATACTTTTATTGCCATTGGACTTGGCCAACTCTTTTTCAAATCCTCATACATGAAATTAATTTAAAATGCAACAATTTACTCATTATATCCTGTATGTCTACATAAGAATAGGCCAGATGATATGGCTGAGTAGGCATATCTGTGGGGTGATATCAGGAGAATGGGTGCCAGTTAGATTTGTTTTTATTTCATTTGTTGGACACATTTTGGTGCTAACATAGATGAGAGAATAGTTAAGCAATCACACTAGTAGTCTATGCATGAGAGGAGTAAGGAAGCTAATGATCCATAAGTGTCCACAAGACTTGAACCTGAGGAGATAAGATCAGAAACAGCTGTCAACAAGAGTTGAAACAGGAATGAGAGGTGCCAGTGAGATTAGGTATGATTTGTTGGTTGGTCAGTAATTATCAGATATACAAGTTTGACATAGAAGCAGTTTTGTTGGAGTGACCCAACATTACAACAGTGGCCTGTAAGAGCTCCCACCAGAAGCAGTGGGAGAGAGGTCAGACCAAAGCCAGGCATGGAATAAGCTGTCCATATTGCCAAGAGCTACATCTCGGGTGTTAAGTGTCACATGCATACCCCATTGAAAAAGATGCCTCAAAATTGTCTTTGTTCTTTTCTTTTTGTGCCCATACCTCTTATCATGCAACAATGTAGGCGCCAACATCATGGTTCAGTAAAATAGGAACAATGAGGAAGATATGCGAAATAGGTGGCTGAGTCACACCTGTGTAATGTCTTGTTCATCTGGTCCTTTTCAAACGATTGGAAAGGCTTTGAAATGCTGAAATAGTTACTGTTCTATTTATTACATGTCAAATCATATAAATATTTTGAGTTTTAAAGAAATCTTTTGTAACTGAAATTTCTTAAATTTATTATTATGAAGTCTATTTGATACTGTTGTTCTGTTTATCTTGCTCTAATTCTCATCAGTGTTTCAGAATATGCAATTATACATTATAAACACATTGGCGAACACTCTAACCATTATGCCAATGGCCCAGGAGACCTGGGTTTAATCTCAGGTCGAGTCATACCAAAGACTCAAAAAATGGTACTTGATGCTACCTTGCTTAACACTCAGCATTATCAAGTAAAGATCAAGGGTAAAGTGGAGCAATTCAGGGAAAGGAGTAGTGCCCTCCCCTACACCTCTGTGTAGTAGCTACCAAAAAGGGAGCCTTGGATCACCCTCGACTACGGTCGCCAAATTTACTTACTTATATAGCATACTGGTCCTTTTATTTTCCTTTTTGACAGCTGACTTGGCTTGTTGAGGTTAACAAATAATCTAAGTTTAAATTGTGGCAAATTGTTACAAACCTAATTTTATTCATTATGTTACATGAGCTTTTGTCAAGGCAATTTAACATCCCTCCATCTACCTACTGAAGTGAAAGACAAGTTGGGTAAATATATAAAGTAAAATTAATGAAGTTATACACTGATCTTCATTGTTGCTTTTGTTAAATTTTGGCTGTTATATTCAACAGCCTTCAACTGTCTCATCACCTTCAGTAAAAAGCCTCATCTAATCAAAGGGAGGGAGATTGTTCTAATTCCACTGTCCATGCAAGGAGAGGAAAATATCCCGTATCAGTTTCTTTGGTCTTGTGATGGTGCTTTTTTTTTTTTCTACCCCCTCCTCTTAACCTAGTTATTCTTTCCCAAAGGCTGTTATGTAATGTTCAATTCTATGCTAGGTCTAGTAAAGAGGTTATTCTTTCAATCACTTTTTCTAATATTCTTTTATTTTTCAATTCCTTTTTTTCTTCATATATGATCAACTATACCTGTATTCATAGTCTCTCTGTGCATTATGACTTATCAGTATTCAAGTTTTATTTTCCAGTATGGAATTATCAAAACATTTTTGGGGAAAGCAGTAAATTAGTTATTCATCTATCTCTATCAAGCCAAATTTTACAAAAATATATCTTTAATGGTCATATATATTCGTAAACATATATAAACAAATATAACAATATATTATTACTTCTGTCATGTAATAGTTATCACTTTAAACTCTTAAATTTTTTTTAATAGTTATCAATAAATAAAAATTCATTGACAGAAAATTAAGTTGCAACATCTTCATGTTTTAACTTCAAGATTAAATGTATGCCAGTTATACAGCTGATTATTGCAAATAATAACATACAAATCAGTGTGTACAAGTTATAAAATAAGGGGGTATATCAAAATACTAGACTCTATATTAATACTGTATATCCTGTTTAGGTGCTAAAGCAGGCCTATAGTCTCAAATGAATGCGTAGACAGTGCACTGATGTAAGCATTACATCACAAGATGGCCAAAGATGTTAAAAATTTTACCAAAATATCTACATTCAAGCCTACAACTCATTTACTCATGACATTACTACCACAGTGTCTAAAGGCTACCTCTGGTAAAATGAAGTTTTTCCTTGCTTTTTAATTTCTTTGAAACTGTTTTTCTTTCAAAATAAACTTTTTGCAATTTGAAGTTTCCATCAGAATTGTTACGTGAGGAAAAAAAATCAAAATTTACAAAAATTAAGTGTTAAAGTGTTTTGCTTCAAATTCATGTACAAATTAAAAATGTTATTATTACTAGCCTAACTCTGTTGATCAGCTGATATTTTAACCAACTTTCATGCCAACTTAAGTAATTTACAATAGAAAAAAAACTTAAAGCAACCAAAAATTTAAAAAAATGTCTTTCTGAAATATGACATTCAAATAGACCTTTGTATCTTCCTCAGATTGCAAATGAAAAAGCTTTAACTGCAGCTTTTACTCAAGTTAATCAGTCAATGAGTTCAAGTCTCAGAACTTATCCTTTATTATATCTGATCTGAACTGTTTACTATCATAAAATGATCATCTAAATCAGTTGCAATTTTAAAAAAACTATAAAGAATATACAAGTCAAAATGAATAATAAAGCAAGTTTTAATACTGTCTTCACCTTGTACCATACTAAGCTTAGTAAAAAAAAAAAAAAAAAAAAAAAAAAAAAATTTTTTTTAAACATTCCTCCTCCAACAAAACCTATGCTTTTTGGAAATATTTGAACATGAAAAAATAGGAAAGAAAACGCAATGAGGAGCAAATTCGTTTATTATTTCTGAATTCCATTTTTTGTACAATTCTATTTTTTTCTTTAAAAAAAAAAAAAAAAAATAGTTAAAAGGCTGGCAACATTTGCCCAGGACATCAGCATCGATTCCTATAGAAAATGTATGAAGTCAAAGATCAGTGTGGGGGTATCCAGTTCAAAACCACTAAAGAAAACTGGAATAAATTTAGGGATTTTCTATTAATCCAATTTTTTGCACCTTCAATGTATATTAATGATTAAAGTTTCAAGTTTAACAATAATTTGGACGGGTTACCCAAAAAAAGCTATTCTATTATTTTGAACACTGCTCTAGGGGGGGAAAAAAATGCTAAATTAACTGCATTATTCAATTCAGCAGAAAATTCTTATTCATGGCACCCTTAAAAGCTAGGGATTGTTAATTTTAATTATCTAAAGAAAGTAAAATAACTTGTCCAGAAAACTTAAGTAATTATCAAATAAGTGAGATAACTCAGGTTAGGTTATGTGCAAATTATTCAGTGGTAATTTTCAAATTGAGTTGAATTTTATCCTGTTTTACTTTAAAAAGAAATAAGATAATTGAATCTAAAAAAGTGACAGAAGTAAACAAGATAAATCTACAATATTTTGTGAACTCATTTTATTACTATCATCAAGTTTTCTAAACTACAGAAAAAGAATAGCATCGAATTATTTGGTGCCAAAACTTGCAAGGAGGATGAGACGCTGACATCTTACAAAAAATAATGTGATTTTGGGATGAATATGAAATAATTATGTATCATCCATTTTTCAATTATCCCAAACTTTACAAAATATTTACATTCATCCAATTTTTTTTTTTCCTTTTCAATTACTGACAATTGATGGTGGTAGTGGGGTTGTGAAAGTGATGGGGGCAGGGTTAGATGTTCCCAACAACAAAGAATCATTTTAATTCTAATTTTCTATTTAAAAAAAAAAAAAATCCAAAAGTGGAAAAAAAATCATTCCACCACAGCTGATAGTCATTGGCTATTTAAAAAAAATTTTTGGAACTTTTTGCCTTATTAAAAAATACAAAGAAAGTAATGTTTGTTTTTCTGTTCAGAGAAATTCAGAAAGCAAGGCCAGAAGATGATCTGAAAGAATTTGAAGCTAACAATAAGGAGCTTGAACTAAAGATATTTTATCATTTAGGATATAAAGACAGCAACTTCAAACTTCCCCAAATCCATATTAAGTTGTTAAAGTCAATTTTTACAACCAAGCTGCTGCTATAAGGCACCTGTGGGCATATCAAGTAACAGGTCTCCAAGCAGTTCCACGGCTCAAATCCAAACAAAAACAAATTACTCTTTTGCAAGAACAGTGATTACAAGGAATCTGAGGCAAAAAAGGAAACCGTATTAGTCCATGTTAAAAGTGCAAGCTTTTTAGACCAGATTTTGCCAATTGACTCATTTATCAAAACTTTTCTCATTCCCCAATGATACCTGCATCAAAGAAATGTCTTTAAAAAATTGGGTTAGAGTTCTTATTGCACTTTTAACTTGGACTAATATCCACCTTCCCCTTTACTAAGAGAATAAAAAGTTTGCAAGTCATTTTTTCTTAAATAAATAAAATGGTTGGCAGTGTTTACAAGTTAATGTATTGTAATTTTTGTTTTATAATATACTTTTCTTAGGAAAAAAATCTATAAAATAAAAATTAATCAAATCTAAAAAGCACCAAAACTGGATTTTTTTTTATTACAACAACCTCCCACAAAAAATGTGGTTGGTGATAGTCAAGAGCCAGTTCTTTTTGCTTATGAAAATTCTATTAGTTTTAGTCTTAATGAGTACTTGATACTTAGTTTTAAATCACAAAAATTATTAGACATTATTAAAAAGGTTTCATTTGAAAAAAAAAAAAAATTTCAAATTCCTAGATTATTTTGATTTTACATAAACCGATTTCAAAATAATCATTCATTGATAACACATTTAATTCTTTGTATGAACATTAAAAATAAAAATGGCCGTGTATCTGACTTGGTTTAGTCCAAGCAAACCAAAACTGTATATAATACAATTTAGTTTTTGTTGAAATAAAACTTTTTTTTCTTTGATTTTTTTAAATCAAACCTAATTCCAGCAGCATCATTAAAGGATGGGGTATAGTGCCAGTCGATTAGAACTTAAGAATGAAGACCGACTTCACCACAAAACTTTTAGCAAGGGAAAAAATTCAGATCGGAATTATATTTTCAAAGGGAGACAATTTCTAAAAAATAAATGTACAAAATGTTCACGAAGGGAGACAATATTCCTAGAACACGGTAACTAATATTGAAGTTTTTTCAGAGAAAAATAATATGAACGAGAGTCTCAAGAACATGAATACAGTGAACAATGATGTTCTTTTATCATGTGACAATCCTTCAGACTCAACTAAATGCTTTTAAAAGTACAAAAAAAATTATAAAACATTTTTGTATTAATTTAACTCTAGAGATTCTAATTTTTTTCATGATTTAATATAACATTTTATTCTCTTTATTTTCATTTGAAGTTTTAATAGTTAAAATGAAAGTAGCAAGAAAATTATACCTAAACAATTATTAGTGCCCATCCAGGTTAAAAGTGCAGTTGCAATAACCCGAAGCTGAATATTTTAGACTTTATTTTTCCAATGCTGGTATCATTGGAAAAATTTTGGTAAACGGGCCAGGCTTTGGCCAGTTTTCCAAAATTTTTCTAGTTCTAAAATGATACCTGCATCGAAAAAGTAAGGTTAAAAAAAAAGTTTGGCTTCAAATCACCTCAACTTTAATAAAGTGTTGGAATTTAATCAAATGTCTCTTTTCGTTTTTTTTTTTTTTTTTTTTTTTAGATGAAAAATTAAAATATTGGAAGTTATTTTCTGCATTAATCTATTCATAGGTTTTTTTTTTTTAATTTCTTCCTTTCAATCATTAAATTCTAATCTTGGTCAAGTGTATTACATAACAAAATTGTAAAACAACATTCTAATAAAAACACAAATTAGTAATTTACTAAATAAATAATTTAAAAAGTAAAAATTTAAAGATTTTGGAAATTAACTAAAAAGTAAAACAAAATACCTGTCCCATAATAGTTGTTTGGTCTGTGCATAAATTTTAGATACTGAATATAACAAGTTTTATGAGACAGATAATATTTGTTTTTTGATCAACTTTTTTTTAATATTAAACTGAGTTGTTGAAAATATTAAGTACTGCAATTCATACATTAATTCTTGGATTTTTACTTGGTAGAGAGTGTTATATTAAAAATGCTGAATGTTGATCCAATTTCTAAGGTTTCTTAGTTGCAATAGGTCTTCTTACTGAAGTCAGTTTGTTGATAGGAATGAGTTCCATTCTATCAAAGAATCAATAGATAAAGGTTAAAAAGAAAAAAGATAACTTTGTATACATAAAAGAAGTGTGTGTGTGTGTGTGTGTGTATATATATATATATATATATAAAATTCTGCTACAAGTCAGAATCCCTTGTCTTGAAGCATTTTTTTCCTCTGTCGGGAAGCTGGAATTAGTATGACCTATGTTTTTAAACTATCATTCACATGTCTGTTGGTTTATGTTTTTTGTTACTCCAGAAATATTTGAAAAATCAGTTCTTTTTTTTGCCCTAAATGAAAAAAAAAAAGAATTAAATAAAATCCTGTTAATGCTTACAGATGGTGAAATCCAAAAATTGAAAGTAACAAAGACACTCAATTACAGCAATGAACTCCAATCAAACACTTTTCACAATCAGGCATCAAAAAATGGGAAAGGAAAAAGAAATTGTGAGGGTTAGAGGGTGATGATGGGTCAGGGAGAGGAATAGTAGACCATATTATTGATCACCGTCTCTGCATTCGCTTCATCATTTTCATTGTCTTCATCATCATTGGGGCAACCACTTTGGTAGCTGAAAAGAGAATAAAATAAATAAATAAAATCTACATACATAAAATGCAATTTGTAAATTTATATGTAAAATTTTTCTACATTACAAGAATATTCCAATACAAAAATTGATTTCAACAGTATGTCAATTTGTTTGAGGTTAGGGAATTGCATAGATTATGTTTATATTCATAAAGATTTTTTGCACAGTCATATGGTATCAAGTATTCCTATCTAATACTAATAATTTGCACAGCGTTATATAATTCCAAGTTTTCCAATCTAAAACTAATGATCTATACACAATCATAGGGTTATAAGTAATTATCCCTATTAAATAATAATCATTTGTTTGCACACAGTTATATGGTAGTTTCAAGCATTCCTATCTAATACAAATAATTTGCACACAGTTATATTATTTTCAGTATACTAATATAATACGATGATAATCTGCAAACAGATCTATTTGACTCATAGATGGGATTCTAACAGATACAACCACTTCAGATCAAAGTGGATCTGGATTTGGGAGGAATGGCAAGGAGTGAGACCCCATCCCCACAAAACTCCAGAACTGGAGCCTCACCACCGGATGTATCATAACTTTAGATTAAAACATGTAATAACATCATATGCGGTTGTCTAAAGCAATTTATTGCTTGGAGTAAATCTCTGGATTTTGAAACCTTCTGGAGACGTCTATCACTTTCATTTGTGTTCATATCGCTGTTAAAAAATGATTTAATGTATCTAGATTACTAATTGAGAAATTACTGTACTGATAAAAAAATAACTAGATAATCTTACTGTGACACTATAAGCTCTTCTGCCCTGGATGCACATAGGTGAAAAAATGTATATGCACATAGATACAAATGTGTCTACATGAGTATATATGTGTATAGGCATAGGGTATATGTGTGTGGGGGGGGCATAAGTAGCACATATGTAGATGAGTGTGTGTAAGAAGAGCTTAACAAATTAGGAAGGTCAGCAGAATTTAGAAGAGAGAAGGATTTTTTAATTGGGGTGAAAGGATTTGTTTTTTAATGTCTATCATAAACAGAAAAAAAGGCCAGTAAACAAGGCTATCATTTTATTTTTTTTTTTTAAGAATTCTAGTTTTCAGAAATGTTGTAGGGAATTCTTTTTTGAAAGCAAGAGCCCCATATATTCAAAGAAGCAATGAGGAAATAGATGAGTTACAGCCCTGTATCTGAACAGAATATAGATATGAGAATTAGGAGCTGACTGTTGGACAGAATGGTATAAGAATTTCACCTGCCGTCTATATTATGATAGTAAGGAATCAGTGCCTGAGTCCATTTTGCCAAGTGTCACACAACTCTAACCAGGAAGAACTTGAAAAGAAATTAAAGAAACACAAAGTGTATTCTTGGAATTCACTTTAGTTTCTTGTTTTTTTTTCCCTTGTGAAACTGATTTGTGGCTTGTATGGTTTCGACCAACCTCATAAGTTGATAGTTCTCCTTCTGAAAACAATTGTAACTTGAGGGGAGTGACATCAGTTATTTGATGAGATTGTGAAGGCCATGAAATAAAAATTGCTACATTACTATTAATACTTCAAGAAAGAAAACAAGTGAAAGCCACCCACTGCAAAAAAAATGAAATAAATAAAATAAAAAGCAGGTCAACCTACTTCGATGTTGCTGGGAGACTTGGATCCGTCCTGAGCCTGACGAGCTAACAGCTGGTCGTGAGGGAGCAGATGCTGCAGGGGTTTTGCTGACTGGCTTATAAGTTCGATAAGGTCCAAGAGCTTCTTTTGTAATTGTACCTGTACCAAACTTTAATTGGCGCCGACGGACATCACGGGGAGGTTTAGCAGGATCTTCTACAAACGCCATTTTCACTGTTCTCTCTAAATATTTAAAAAAAAAAAATTTTTTCTTGTTTAAAAGTTTAAAATGAGCATCAAAAAATAATATTACTAAAGAAAAATACCCATACATATGTTGTTATATGTATATGGTTTGGTTTCTTTGTTTTAATGGCCCATCAACTTTCGTGGGTTATCTAATGCTAAAGCCATCCTTGTAGAAGGGCAGTAGTTGTACTATTTTGCTCATAGCTGAGAGATTAAGAGAGGTCCTACATTTCCAAAAGGTATTAGTCCAAAAGTGAACATAATAGAGTGACTGAAATTCAAACCCATTTACTATGATATCCAGCATATTAATCACTATGCCACGAGTACTCACCACATTATATACATGTCACAATTTGGTCTTACTATAGAGTAAAGAGAATTACTATAATGGTAACATAATACAAAGCAAACATTACTCATGTAATCAGAAAAACAAAATTTCTCATTACAGTTGTGATTAATTGATTTTATACCAAGAGGTTAGGGATTTGTGTTCATTGTACATCCCTATTTACATTTTTTGTGTAGTTGTTTCTTAAAAGAATACAAATAATTTTTAAACAGAACTATTTGACCCATAGATGGGATTTGATGGGTACTACTGCTCCAGATCAGAGTGGATCTGGGAGTAATGTTATGAAGGGTTACTCCACAGATCTCCAGAACTGAATTGAGTTTGAGTTTTGTTTAATGGCATATCAACCTCTGTGAGTCATTTAATGCCTGAAGAGTTAAATTGCTTTTGTCTTTTGTGCATGTTTTAAGTTTTAAGGTATGAGTTTTAGTTATGTTTTATTATATTTGACTAGATTTTAATGAAGAGATTGATTTCTTTTAGAAAGCTTAAGATTTCCTCTGGTTTGGAGTTTTTGAAGAGGTTCTTTAAATTGTTTGTTTGGTAATGTTTGGGGCGAATTTGTCTAAACTTGTCACAGTTTATGAGAATGTGTTTGACTGTGAGAGATACTTTGCATGTTGAACATAGTGGGGAGTCTTCCCCTTTTAGGAGGTGTGAATGAGTAATGTGGGTGTGACCAATACAAAGTCTGGATATTATCACTTCTTCTTTTCTATCTCTTCTATAACCTATGGTATCTTGAATATGGTGGAGCTTGTTCCGTGTTTGATAATCCCAAGATTTTTGCCATTTCTTGAGTATAAATTTGTTAATGAGTGGTTTTAGGTCGGTGTATGGAATTTTTGCATTGGATATACATGTCTAGAGTTTTTTTGCAGCTCTGTTTGCCCTTTCATTTCTCTGTATGCCAATGTGGCTGGGTATCCAAATAAGAATGATGCTATTGTTTTTAGAAAGAGTGTTCATTTTATCTAGTAGCCTAGTGATGAGAGGAGTTGATGAATTTTTGCTCTGTAGAGCTTGGAGGACTGATTTGGAGTCTGAATAGATGATGAATTTAGAAGATTTGTGATTTGCTATAATGTTCATTGCTAGGTCAATAGCTATGACTTCTGCACTATAGATTGAGGATTCATTTGGGAGACGTTTTAACAGTTCTTGGTTTTGGAAGACAGCAGCACAACCACTTTCATTTCCTGTTTGGATCCATTTGTATAGATGTAGAGGTGATCTGGGAAGTTGTTTTGGATGTTGAGGAAGTTTTCTTGGAAGGTGATGGGGTGTGTTTTGGTTTTAGAAAGTTTAATTAGGTCTAGCTTTATTATTGGTTGGTTTATGGTCCATGGTGCTGTTTTGGGGAGAATTGCTTTGGGATTGATTTTGATTTCTTTTAGGAGAGTTTGAATTCTTAAATTAAAAGGTTTAATTACCTTTTCTTTATTTTCAAAAAGGTTTTTGTATCTTGTTTCCATGATACAGTTATAGGCAGGGTTTTGGGGGCATGAAATGAGTTTAATATAGTATTGGAGTGCAAGTTTATATCTTCTCAAGGAAAGCAGGGGTTCATTTGCTTCTATGTATAAACTTTCAATTGGAGAGGTAGTGAAGGCTCCTAGGGCAATACAGAGTCCCAGGTGATGGATAGTTTTGAGTTCTCCAAGATAGGATTTTCTGGCTGCTCCATATATGAAGCAGTTGTAATCAAGTTTTGATCATATTAGACATCTATATAATTTGGTTAAGGTTTTTTTTATCAGCACCCCAGTCTGTGTGGGCTATGGTTCTCAGGAGTTGGATAGTTTGGGTGCATTTGATCCTCAGTTGTTTAATGTGTGGGATGAAGGATAGTTTTGGGTCAAGAGTAATGCCCAAGAATTTGTATTGCTGGGTTATAGGTATTTCAGAGCCATTTAATGTTAGAGTGGGTTGATTATGTATTTGGCAGAAATGAATGCATTTGGTTTTATTGCGGGAGATTTTAAAACCATTTTTCATGGTCCATTTTAATATTTTGTTGATGCATTGTCGCATTTTCCTTTCTATGGTCATCATATTTTTAGAACTGTAATAAATGAGGAAGTCATCGACATATAATGATCCATTGATTTCTGGGGGTATGCAGGTTGCGATTTTATTTATTTTAATCATGAATAGGATCATGGATAGGATACTACCTGGAGGTACACCTATTTCTTGTTGTTTTGGATCGGAGAGTGTATTATTTATTCGTGTTTGGAATGTCCGGTCTTCTAAGAAGTGTTTTATAAAGATGGGGAGTCTGCCTTCTAAGCCGTGGTATTTGAGTATGCCATATGGCCAGGTTGTATCATAGGCTTTTTCTAGGTCAAAGAAGACTGCGACTAGATGTTCATTTTTGATGAATGCTTCCCTGATTAGAGTTTCTATACGGACTATTTGATCTATGATGCTTCTTTGGGCCCTGAACCCTGTTTGTAGGTTTGAAAGGAGGTTATTGGATTCAAGGAACCATATTAGTCTTAGATTGATCATTCTTTCGAGGGTTTTGCAGGTGCAGCTTGTTAAAGCTATGGGTCTATAACTGGTTGGGTTTGTGGGATCTTTTTGTTTTTTGAGGATAGGACTGGTTATGGCTTGTTTCCATATAGTAGGGATGTTACCAGAGATCCAGATATTGTTGTATATATCTAGAAGATATTTTAAAGATATCGTTGGGAGCTCTTTGAGGAGGGTGTAGTGAATTTCATTAGGACCAGGGGCTGAGTTGTTGGATTTGGATATTGGGTTTTGGAGTTCAGTTAGGGTAAAGGGTTGGTTATAACTCTCAGTACTGTCAGAGGTGAATTTTATTTTGTTCTTTTCCTCTTTGATTCTGATTGAGTTAAATTGACTCGAGTAATTTTTTGTAGATGAAACTTGAGCAAAATTTTCTGCAATCAGGTTGACTATATGCTTTTCATTTGTGGCTTTTGTGTTTCCTTGAGAGAGGTGATTTATTGGATTGTTGGTGTTTTTATTTGCTATTTTCTTTATGAAGTCCCAAATTTTTTTTGGATTTGTATTAGAATTTATCTTCAAAATGAAGGTTCTCCAGGAAGATCTTTTAGCTTCTTTGATGATATGTCGGGTTTTTGCCCTTTGTTGCTTGTATTTGTTTAGATTTTCTGATGAGGGGTTTGTCTTGAATTTCCTGAGAGTTGTTTGACATTCTCTTATGTTTTTGCACTCTTCTGTGAACCATGGTTAATTGTCTTTTTGAGATATTGTGGTTTGGGGGATGGTTTTATTTGCAATGTTAATGAGGGTGTTGGTAAAATGTATTATGGGTTCTTCTTGATTTGTATTTGACTCTAGGATTAGTGTGGTAAGGCATAGTTTTTTGTAGGATTTCCAATTTGCTCTTTTGAAGTTCCATCATGGAGGTTTTGTTTGTGGTTCTGAATTTCTAATTGTGGAATTTTCTATTATCATTGGGTAGTGGTCACTGCCGCAGGGGTCTTTGTACACTCTCCAATTATAATCTGTAAAGATTGATGGATCACAAAGGGTTAGGTCTATGGCAGAAAATGAACCAGAGGATGGGTTGAGGTGGGTCTGAGAGTTCTGATTATAGAGGCATAAATTATTTCTATTGATAATTTTTTCTAAGATCTGGCCTCTTTTGTTTGTTGTTTTACTTCCCCATATTATATTGTGGCTGTTAAAATCTCCCATCAAGATAAATGGTTTAGGGAGTTATTCTATTAGATTGTTTAATTCATTTTCATTTATGGGGTCATGAGGTGGGATATATAGTGAGCAGATGGTGACGGTTTTATGTAGGGTTGCTGAGACTGTAATTGCTTGCAAGTGAGTGTTGATGCTGATTTTATTTTGGGGGATATCTTTCCTAATTAGGATTGATGCTCCGCCTGAAGCTCTTTGTCCAGTATCGTGTATGTAGTCATATTGTTCAAAGGTTTTTATATTTAGTTTGTCACTACGTTTTCTGAAAGTTTCTTGGAGGCATATGGCAGTAGGGTTGAGTTCAGCTATTAATAGAAGTAGTTCATCATAGTTTGCTTTGTATCCATGGCAGTTCCATTGATTTATTTTATGGGCCATGCTTTTTAATCTTTGTGTGTTTGATGTTTATTTTGTTTAGGTGTAGTTTTGGTTTTTGTTTTTTCATTTGGCTGGAATCAGAAATTTCAAAAGTTTCTAGACGTTTTGACCTGATTTTGAGGCTTTTGGAGAGTTTAGGGTTTCTCTGTTTTGGAGGACTTCCTTGGCTCTCTGTTTCCATCAGTTCAAATTTATTCTCAGTTTCTATTAGTGAGATTTGTGGTTTATATTTGTTAGTTTCCTTCTTCTAAAGAGATCTCTTTTGGGGGGTTAGCGGTGGGCTTTCAGTATTGTCCAATTTTTTTTTTGGAGGAAGATTGTTGGGTTTTATAGTGATGGGAGGGATGCCTGGAGTTTGTTGTTGTTGTTTGGATTGAGTTATTGTTTGGTTTTTTTTTGGGGGGGGGGCTCCAGTTTCGTTGCTATGTGGGTGTAGGTTCTTCTTTGGATCTGGTCCAGCATGGAGCTTAGTTGTCAAGTTGGTCAAGCTTTCCCTTAATAATTTGAGTAGGGTATTTAATTCTTTTATTAGATTTGTTATATCAAAGTGGGGAGTCATTCCTTGATTTTAGGTAGAGTTGTTTGTGGGTTTGACTATATTTGCATAGGTAGTTGTGGTTAGAGAGTTTTCAATGAACATCCTCACTTCTGGGTAGGATATATTTTTGGTGTGTTTTACTTCTATTATTCTTTTTTCTTTTCTCTATAATGCACATTCTTTTGAATCTGCTGAATGATTTTGTTTGCAGTTTGCACATTTTGGGAGCTGTTAGCAATCTATGTAGTTTCCAATTTCTCTGCCGTTCTTACATATTGGAGGTTTGGTATACTTTTCTTTGTGATGCCCAAACTTTTGGCAATTATGGCATCTCAAAGGATTTGGGATATAGGTTTCTACTTTTGTTATTAAATAGCCGATTTTTATTTCTGTAGGTGGTTTTGGAGTGTTAAAGTTTAGAATATAAGTATTTGTTGGGATTATTTGATTGCTCCTTTTTATAGATATTTGTTTGGCATCAGTGACGCCTTGTTTGCGGAGGTTATTTTTTATTTCATTTAAAGTGCACAGGGAGAGTTCTGGGCTTCTCACTACACCCTTTGACGAATTTAGGGTATTGTGGGAATAAACTTTAATTTTTAAGTTGTAAAAGTATTTTTGTTTTAGTAGTAGGTCTGAAAAAGGGTTTATTTCCACTTCTATTAGCAGGGTATTGGTGATTAGTTTTTTTACAAATTTTGCTTTAATAAAACTGTTAAGGGTTTTTTCAATAATGAAGGGAGACAACTTTGTGATTGGAGTATCCTCCATTGACTCCAGCATGATAAATTTGGGGAAAAGGGTCTGGTCAGAGTCACTATCGGAGTCAGCCTCTGCATGCGGACGCTTTAATTTTGTTTTTTTTTTTTTGCTTGGGTTTTGGTTTGTATCCATGGGGATTTTTGCTGAGTTCACTGACTGTGCTCCCCACCCACCATGGAGTCCTATGAAGAGAAATACACAAGGAGGAAACCCATTCGCCTTGGCATATCAGGGCTACACATTCAGTATACTCACACTGAGGAGATGGACCAGCAATTTGGGATCTCTCTAGGTTTTCATTCCCAAGTTTATTACTCACCTAGAGACAAGAGGGGAAACATAGGTCTTTCTTCAGCGTGATTGGCCCTACAGCCACTGCTTTCTACTTCGGAGACCTACAAAGGGTTTTTTGCAGGCCTCAGAAAGAGGGCTTGGCATGACCAGCTGATTGATCAGATCGAGCCTCTCCAACCGCCCGTCTAACCCAGTAAGGGCTAAAGTGGAGTGTTGCTAATCATGTGGCCACTTAGGTCACTGGGTCACAGACAGCTCAGCCACCAGGATCCCGTCCTAAAGCATCACGGGTCGCCACCTACAGCCAACAGGTGTCCTCTTTGGGGGGGGGGGTCTTACCCCTCTACTGAGGTGCAGTCGGTGTATTATACAGCCCCAGCCGACAGGGTGGGTTAGTTATTTGTTTGTACATAGATTGCAGTATTTAAAACCACTATCACCAACAATTCAATTTGACATCGGACACTTGTTTGCCCACAGTTGAATGGTCAAACGGTTCTTTTTCAAACAAGTCAATTTTGCATAAGTTGTTTGTTTGTACAGAGTTGAGATGTCAAATCATTCTATTTGACCCATAGATAGGACCCTGTCAGGTGCTACCACTCTAGGCCAGAGTGGACCTGGGAGCAATGGCAATAAAGGGGTACTCCACATTCCCCAAAGCTCTAGCATCACTGGAACCTCACCATCAGATTGTTTAGTGTCGTATCCAGGACACTCGTTGGGAGGGTCTTACTCCTCAGCAGAGATGCAGTCGGCATATTCTACAGCCCCAGCCAACAGGGCGCCAGAATTGAAGTCTCACCATCAGATACAGTTTAGTGTCATACTCAGAATAACACTTGAGTGAGGAGTCTTACTACTCTGCAGAGGATACAGTCAAGATATTCTAAGCTCTGCAAACAGGGATGAACCCAATTATGAGACCAGTTTGCTAATAGATCACAAAAAGCTTACAGCTTCAAATTTGAAAGAATTAGGAATAAATACAAGAAATAAATAAAAAGGAAAAAAATCAGATAAGTCTTATTTTAATATTGATTTAATTCTTGTGTTTGTTAGATTATTATTAATCTTTGTTTCAATTTTTTTCAATTTGAAACTATATGTTAAAATCATTATAATTTTATGTACAAAAAAACATGAAGCTATGCACAGACTTTAGGAATAAGAGCAAGGGAACAACATTTTGATCCAAGACAGCAGATACTACACTCTGATCTTGGACAAAAGTGCCAATCTATATGTTAAGAATTCTATTTTGATAAGAACTAAGCTAGTCTTGAAATATTTTATGTTAACATAACTCCTCAATATAGAAAGATCCTGAGCAAAAGATTTAATATTCATTATTAGTTTTGACTAGCTATTTAAAAAAGAAAAAAAAAAAAGTGAAAAACTAGCACTTACCAGGAGTAGCCTTTGACATGGAAGCAGTGATGTTAGCTCGAACTGCTTTTAATCTCGCTTCCCTCTCATCAAGTAATCTCTGAAGGTAAAAGAAGAAAAAATAAAATTTTGTCCAAAATATAAACAATTTTTTTCTATATATCTATGATAAATGATTGATTTTAACATCATGTCAACCCATCTGGGATCATTTTATACCTTAGGGAATTACATGCATTGTAAGTTAACATTTTTGTGGTGTTGTTTAAGGGTTTTTTTTTGCACAGTTATATGTTATCAAGTATTCCTACCAAACAGAAATAATTCATAAACAGATCCAATTGACTCATAGATGGGACCCTAACAGATATGACCATTCAGAGATCGAGTGGACACGGTTGTAATGACAATAAAAGGCTACTGTACACTTCTCTAGGATAGGTACTATATTTGCACTAAACATTTATACTAGGATGAGTCATAAGTTTTGCAATATTTTGGTAACATGAGGCACACTTTGACAGCTCCAGATATTTTTGCCAAGGTCACTAGTAGGTGAGATGCTGAACTTGAGTGTTACTTGCTGGAGTCTATGGTTTTAGACCAATCTGACCCTGTCTGATCATCAAGGTTCTTGCAAAGTGAATGAATTTTCTTGAACCATCTAGTTACTTTACAGTGATCACAACAAAATGTTTTTAGTTGTTTCTGATGTGTTATGGCCCAATTTGAATTCATAAGGCATAAGTTCCCAAATTAGACTATGTAGCATGTCCATCCCTGCAGTTTTCAAATCACATACAGAGTAAAATAATGCACATGTCTGCACACTAATTATCACTATACTTTCAACTATGGCAGATACCTTCCACAACTTGAACTGCTTTAGTCCCGTGATATACATGCCGCAAATTAGCGGATACTAAAGCATTGCAAAACTTAACCCATTCTAGAGAAAGAAAAATCCCAAACTATAAGGTTTATTCACATATATTTAGACTACAAAGTGCATGCAACAATGGAGTATGAGTTCAGGTTTCTTCTGATCTTTCTTTTGGTTAGGTTATTTGGTTTACCCTTGTTGGTAATTCAATGCCAAATCCTCTCTCTATATACATATATATATATATATATATATATATATACAGTGTATCACAAAAGTGAGTACACCCCTCACATTTCTGCAGATATCTAAGTATATCTCAGACTACTTTTCCTTGTGTCAAAGTGTCATTTTGTCAGTGTTGTCCCATGAAGAGATATACTTAAATATCTGCAGAAATGTGAGGGGTGTACTCACTTTTGTGATACACTGTATATATATATATGATTTAAAAGTAAATAGTTTGTACCTAACTTTATTTTTAAACAAGTTAGAGCTCATTTGTTTGTACACAGTTAAAAGGTTTCAAGTATTGCTATTTAACATTAGTAATTCTATTTATCAAATATTCCAATGTAATTTAATATTAACCATTTGTTTGTATACAGTTTAAATGGTTTCAAGCATTCCTATATATCACTAATAATCCTATTTAATATTAATCATTTGTTTGTATACAGTTTGAATGGTTTCAAGTATTGCTATCTCATCAAATCTAACCCTCATCTACCGCCTTCTAGCACCTTTAAGAAAAAAATAGAGCTGGATACATGTTTGCCAAAAGTGCAAAATTAAGTATCCAGTCAGGACAATCATATTGGAGCTAGGGCTTGACATGACCAGCAGATTGATTGAATCAGACATCTCTGACCACCTGTTCAGCCTACTAAGGGTCAAAGTGGAGTGTTACAAGTCACATGACCACTTTGGTTGCCAGGTGACAGTCTACTCAATAACCAGAATCCCATCTACAAGCCAACAGCTAGCTTTGTTGTTGGCGGTCTTACTCCTCTGCAGAGGGGCAGTCAGCATATTCTACAGCCTCAGCCAACAAGGCAGTTTTTATTTTGAAGTAAAGTCCCAACAACAGAAAAAAAGTAATAAAGTAACAAATTTGAGGGCAAAATTTTGGAAGATTGATATATATAATAGTTTGATAAATTAGGTAGAAAATGTGATGATGGCAAATGTAAAGAATAAAGTATAAAATGAAAAAAAGTCCTTAGGAAATTAAGTACAAGGCCAAACTAAACACAAATAAAAGTGAATTCAATTTACTGACATACCAGATAAAGTTCACGCCAGGATTCCATTTCATCCGGTTCTTTGCCTCGGAAATCTCGTTGGGAATGAATCTTCCATAATTTGTCCGATTCTTCAAGGAAATGCTACCAAAAAAAAATTGAAATGATTAACAACTAAATACAATAAAGAGAAAAAAAGAAAACTATAATCTAAATGTGATATTGTTAGCATAATTATGATTGTGTTAACATCAACTGAAATAGACTATCCTGTTGAGCCCATATAAGGGCCCAAACTATGGACTATCAACACAGGTGATTTGTTTTTAGTGTTGAAGGTTTGTGTTGAGCTAGTTATACTTTTTGGGTGAGCTGATGTGGCATAGATTCTGCAAACAACACTCCCCAGGAGTTGAATTACAAGGTTAGAGAGCCCCATCTGCCCTGCCTTACTATTTCACCATAGCTGAGGCTAGAAAAAATGGATTTATACCTTTCCTAAAAACATTAACACACTAAGTAAAAATACAAACAGGCTTATCAAGATTTTGAATTTGGTATTCGAGTTGATTACGTCAATCTACACCTCCCAAAAATAAAAAGATAATCGATAATTAAGGACACAGGTACTAATATACATTTCATTGATGATTAATAGTTTACTTTAAAACTTTACACTACTATTGATATAAAAATATTTTTGCTGCTTTGGTAGTCACAAAAAAAATATCTGTATTTAAAACAAAACTTTGATGAGGTTTAGGAAAAAAAAACTATGAAATTTGAAAAATCATTTTAAAGAAAAAACAACCAATTTTTGAAAAAACTGGCAAGTCCTGCTATTAAAACATTGTATGTTAAGAGTAATTAAAAAAGGTACAATGATTTAAGAATGTTTTTTTTTTGTTTTCAAAATTTTCTATCATGTAGAAAATAATGTATAATATTTCAACATGTAATAATAATAATAAACTTTTTAACAAAAATGTGAGAGAAAAAATGTAATACAAGTTGAATAACTTACAGGATTATAATCTTCTAAGGTGTAAAGTTGAGATACTGTACAACGCTCCAATACTGGTTGGAGAATATCAAAAGGAATGCCACCAACATATTCAAGACCTACAAAACATAACAACATAAAATACAATTTAAAAAAATCTTTTTTTTTCAAAAATTAGAAACAAAATTTAAAAATTTACTTGAAAAATACCTGATACAAATGCTGAATAATGATAAAAAAAAATTTAATCAAATGTTGACATTCTAAAGAAACAGTTTTTTCCTTTCAATTTATTTAAATAGAATTCTTACAAGTTCTAATCAACTATCTATTTATCAAAAATATTCATATCATTTCAGTTAAAATAATAATAATACAGAAACATAACTTACTGTCAATGTTGTCAATGAGGACTTGGATGCAAGCATTAAATAATGTGGGCACTTCTAAAAAGAGACAAGAAAAAATCAGTTTTAATACAAGCAATAAAAAAGGAGGGGACATCAGATAAAAAATAAAAAATTCACTTCAAATATTTCTTAAGAATAAAACTTAATTGATGTGAATGCTCGTGTCATTGTATGAAGGTGCTGGTAGTAGTAGTAGTAGTAGTTCATCTTCAAATAATTGACTTCCACTAAGAATGATTTTGCTCCATTTAATATGACCAACATATCTATTGAAATAATAGTTAAGAAATTTATGTAAATTGAAGTAGAGGCTAATGTTATTAATCATTAACAAATCTTTTCTTCATCTGTTTAGTGAATTCCAGTATATGATTTAAGAATGGAAAATGAAAACAAAAATGAACAAAGTCACACATACAAAATAGCAATGCTCATTTATATTTTAATCTTTTTTTAAAATTTGATTTATTGAATATAAAAGTTACAGGCAATTCATTATTATTTTTTTTTAAATATATATACATTGTTTACATAAGTATCTTACTCTGCTGAACCAAGTTTGCTTACGTTACAAGCAATATCACAAAGTATGACTCCTTAATTTTAAACATTTTCAAATGTCACGTGATAGCCCACGGAGACGATAGAGGTAAGATTTAATACTATCCTCCCGTTTTGAATTAATAGTATCTAGCCGTCAAAAAAGTGACCGTTAAGAGAGAATGTCGGTCACAGAGGTCGGGATGAGGACCAACAGATGTTTGTACCCAGTAACCGGACTTGGGTGGAATCTAGTAGCCCTAAGAAATCGGCTGACCAGGAAGGAGGAAGAGAGAAGCCAAATGATTGGCTAGGACCTCAAAACGGAAGTGGGGACCCCTTCCCCTCAGCGGAAATAGATAGTAAGAAAGATTAGTTTTGGAGCAGGGTTCGTAGCGGGCAGACGAACCATAGCCATTTTACTCCGGGTTGAAGACAAAAGAAAATACCTGAGACAAGAAGGACCCCAGGTTCTTCAAGCCAGTGTAAAAAAATAGAACAAAGTCTATTAGCCCGTGAAAGAAAAGATTCTCCAGTGGAACCCCGTCGAAAAAAATAAGATAAGTAACTTTGGGGCCATTTTCCTTTATACCCAAATTTCGTTTACCACTCTCTCTCTCTCTCAATTTGAAGAAAGATAAAAGTCAAGAAAAGACATTTATATTCGTGGACTGTCCAATTATTATATGTTTTGACACCTTGAAAGGTGTATATAACTGTAGTAAAGGAATTCATGTATTTTTATGTTACCATGTGGTCTATGTTGTTATTTCATGCTTCTTTTCAGCTTCTATTCGCCTTACGTTATCTTGCTTAGAATTGTCCTATTAATTTCTTTAAAATATCACACGGGAAACCGGAGTTGCCGACTGCTACAATACAATATTATTACGACTAAGACCTATAGGCTCATATCTTCTGTTTGTCTGGGGGGAAGAAGTTTAGCGGCTTGGTGGGTGTGTGATAGTGTGAAATTTGGAACCCCTTGCCAGCGGCGGTCAGTCTGGTCCTAAATTAATCCCTCACGTAATATGCCAGTTCGTATATGCCTGAGAGAAAAACTCTGAACGAGGACTTATTCCCTAGGGGATCAAGTGCCAACCTGCCCCATCTTCACACGTGCGAAAATAAAGTCCCGTTTTGGGATTTTAGTCAATTTGCCGTCACACAAAGCTAAATTTGGAAATTTTTCCAACTTCAAATGAAAATTACTAATAAGTTTTAAAAAATGTTTTTACAAACTGCATAGAAAAATAGGCATAAAACCATTATTAACCAACATACAGGTGTTGGAAAGTGATATCTTTATTTTCAAAATTTTTGCAGTCAAATTTAACAGAGGATACTTGCATTTTCCAGCTATCTAATTCCATAAAATCACATATCAAATTGAAGAACTATTTAAGTTCTATTTTGTCAGAAAATTTTATGAAAATATCTTAAGGAGTTTCAGAATTTTATTTTGAAATTAGGGTATCAGTACAAACTGCACAAAAACTTGGTTGGTTGTGTTTTACAGCATATCAACCCTTGTAGGTTATTTAAAGCCAAATCCTGTTTATACATGCATATTAAATATATACGACTTGTAAACAAATAGTTTGTAAGTAAGATTATTTTTAAATGAGCCAGAACTCATTTGTTTGCACACAGTTAAATGGTTTAAAGTATATCTATTTAACATTAAGATCTATTTCTATGCTATTTAATGATATAAACTTGACTTTAATGCTTGGCTGTGAACTTATAAGGATTTTACTGCAGCAAGTATGAGTCAAAACTTGAATTCTAAGATTTTTAGCTGTGAATGTGCACTGCTATACAAAAGTAATTAAAAAAGGTACAATACAGTTAAGTAAAGTTTCTTTATTTTAATGAAATATCAACCTTCATGGGTTATTTAATGCCTTCTAGAAAAACAGTAGTGATACTATTTAACCCAGAGCTGGGTTATTGAAAGATACCAAATGTAGAGCAAGCATTACATAAATTAATAATCTTTCAGAAAATCTAGGAATATCAGAAGATATATGTAGAGATTTACATTAACTTCAAAAACCATCCAGTTAACTAAAAAAAAAAATCTTTAAGATACATTTTATCGTATATAAGTTGACCTCATCTATAGGCCATTAATGTAATTTATAGGTACAAAACAATTAACATGCTTTGTAAAAAGATAAATTTTCATCTTTAAAAGATAATAAGTAACAAAGTAGTATTCATTCAGTCATTTTTTAGGTTTACTATGTTAAGACAAGTCTACTCAGGTACCAACATTCAACAGGTGGTGGTGTATCATGTATCAATATAAACAATACGAATAATTTAAAATGGATTATAACAAAGTATGAAAATATTGAAAGGATTTTGAATTTTTTAATGGATCTATAAATACTTTACACCAACACAGCTGATCAATTCTAAGTATTTTAACATAGACCATGGAAAGAATGTAATAAAAAATACTTAATTTCAGGGAGGGAAGTAAGTGTGTGTGTGTGTGCTTACAGCAGGCTTGGTTTGGTGTCTGTTTTATGGCATATCAACCTTCATGGATTATTTAATGACAAAGCTATCCTTGTAGAAGAATAATAGAAGTACTTTTTAACTCCTAGCTGGGGGGGGGATACCTTTCCCAAGAGTATTAGTCTGAAAGTGAATATAATAATGTTGGAAAATAAAATTATGATACTCTGAAGAACAATACCAATTCTGGCCTGGGTGGAGTATTTGTATGTTAGAGGTAATAGATATTCTGATAAAATATTCAAAGTCTTCAGCCATCTTGTGACCTGTTAATACTCATACCAGTGTACTATCTTCCATAATGCCCAATGAGTATATACAGTGTATTACTATAGGGTCTGAGTACAGTTAATACCCTATTTCAGAACCTGTGCACATACTGATCTGTATATGTGGTTATATACTGTATACAAACAGACTGAGATTAATATGATAAATATATAACACCCCATTCAACTGTTTCAACTATTAATATACTGATAGACAATGTAATTGCAACACCCTGAAGGGTGATAGGGAATTTGACCCATGTACAGCAATTACATGGAATCAAAGTTCTTATTATGTGTACGTATTGATCTGTATATGTGATCATTTCTGTAATAACATCTACATTGCTTGTGCATTCTATCTTGAGTAAATTGAAACATACTGAAAGTGCTGCAATGTTATTTCTTTGTCTCAATATCTGAGATCCAAATGATTGATTATTTTCTCTTGTCAATCAAGAAAGAAATTCCATTACTTTTGACACAATCCATTAAATGAAGTGACTATACTGGACATCCAGTAAAAACTTACAAATAATATTTTGTAAAGACCAACAACACTTGTTTTTAACTAACTAGGATTTACACAGCTTTTATTTTTCAAACTTTCAAAGGAACACGATATAAAATAGACTACAGCAAACGTTTTTGATGGCCAAGTTAAATATGATCAGGGTTCAATTCCCAACCAGGAATTTGAATCGGTTTTCAAAACTGTATAATGCTAGATCTATGTGATTAATTATTACAACTAAAACAAGTGCAAAAACTGGGAAAAAATATACATATAAACACAAGGGTCAGGTGAAATTTTCATAGGTTAACCAAGATACTCTTATGGAATATGACCAAATGAGGTTTGTTTTCCAACATAGTCTCTCTTGTGATTCACACACTTCTTCCATCAGTATTCCATTGGTCAAAAAGTTATCAACAGCAGATATGATGTCATCACATAAACTGTTCAGTCCACACTCAAATATTGTAAATGCACTGGAGTTTATCTTCAAAGATTTTATATACCTGGCACCATTGGGGGGTTTTAGGTCTTCTAACATTACACCTTCAAGCTCAGGCAACCTAGCCAGAGCAGATCAAACAGCTCACATCACATGCTTCTCCAGTAAAATTAGTCCTGATTAGTATATCAGAAGGCTTAATGCTTTATACATTTCAATCCAAAGTTTAACATCAAAATCAAACAATGGGATTCAGTATCTGGCCTCTAGTTCAGCAACAGCAATTACATGATCCAGGAATAAGATTATAATGAAAAAATAGATATTTATTGAGTAAAATAAATGCTTTTTTTTTCATCATTCAACTACAAACCTATTGGTGTACATATTAAAAAATATAAGGGTCAAAAGTAATAATAATTGTTGTCACATCAACTGAATCTCAAATTAATGAAGCCAACTAAATTACGTTTTAAAATGTAATGTAAGAGAAACTAACCAGCATTTAACATTTTCAGAAAAGTTAGGATCATCAATAGATGCCACATGTAGAGCATTATAAACTTTCAGAAAAGTTAGGATCATCAATAGATGACACATGTAGAGCATTATAAACTTTCAGAAAAGTTAGGATCATCAATAGATGACACATGTAGAGCATTATAAACTTTCAGAAAAGTTAGGATCATCAATAGATGACACATGTAGAGCATTATAAACTTTCAGAAAAGTTAGGATCATCAATAGATGACACATGTAGAGCATTATAAACTTTCAGAAGGGCTAGGATCATTGGAATATAGCATATGTAGAGTAATACATAAACTTCAAAAAACATACATAGTTTTAAATCAATTTTTGATTTTAAATCAAAATTTTTTTTTTTAAATGAAAAAAAAAAAAAAAGAGGCTTACCTGTAAGCATAGCCCTTTTCCCAGAATAGACACTTTCTCGAGTTCGTGATTTGATTCCAGCAAGTACAGCATCAAGATCATCTTTTTCTATGAAAGAAAGATTTAGGAAAACTAATTAGTTCTTTCATCGTTTTCAGTAATTTTCATGGTCATCATATTAAATAGGATTTTTTAGTTAAATATAGACACATCTTTCTTGAATGTTTGAAATTTACCTAATGTATTTAAGATCAGTACAAAATTATTTCTTTATTCTACAACTAGAACCACTTAAATTCTAATTAGTTGTTACTATAAAAAATTATCCAGTTTCATTTGCTCAAAACTATCTTTTTAATGTAAGAGATTTCTTTATAACACTCACAAACACAAAAAAATAATAGAGTATGTATTTACCCAACCTCTCTACCATCAACAGAATGTAACACAAGGTCAATTTTTAAACAGATTAAAGCTGGCTGAAATTATGAATTTTCCTTCTCCAAGACTGGTTACCTAACCAAGCCTAAAGAGCCAAGTCTGCCCTATTATTTACCCAGAGCTGGAGGTAGAACAGCTAGATTTATGAAACAGAAACAGCCTTGTCTAGATTTGAAACTCAGGTCTCCAATTCCATTTCCTATAACAATAATTATTACACTAAGTATGTAGGGTAAAACTTAGAAAGACAATTATATTTTTAAAAAATTTTTAAAGTGTGTCCGTGTTTTGCCAAAATATATTATGAACTATCAATACCATTATTCTCGCTCATACCACAAAGTTGTCTTAGGGTTGTCATTCCATGTCAAAACACCAGCAAAAAGTTGAAATCTGCACCCACCGACACCGAATTACTTGAAATTTGACACAAATATTCCCCTTCATGAGTTAGGAAAAAGTACCAAATTAATTTGTGCTAGACCTTACCATTCTGATTTTCATATTTTGCTTCTAAATTAAGGTTGTGAAAATCACAGAATTTCAGCATTTTTGAAAAATTAAAAAAAAAAAAAAAAAAAAAAAAAACTTCCACATATTCAATATTTCTGAAATTTGGTAGGAAGAACAAATAAGGACTGCAAAATCCAAATATCTAATTATTTTAACCCTATACCTGATAGAAAATATAATTTTGCTCACCCAAAAGCATGCCCCCCCACACACAATCATCAATTTTTTACCTATGTAGCTTCCAGCCAGTCTGTAGAAAATGTGTCCTCTTCAATTTTCATAATATTCTTTTCCTAGCATCTACTGCTTAAGTTCTCCGATGAATTTTGTGAGGGTTTCAAGTCTACTTTAAAAGATATGACCCTGCCAAATTTATAGTTTTTTTTCCTATGTACGTATGGGAATTCAGTGAAAGATTGATAAAGACAATCATCCTAATGCTCCAGGAATTCTCAAATGTTCATATTGTGCTAAGTGAGTTCTCAAACTATTCAATAAGATTGTCTTTATTAATTTAAAAAGAAAATAATCTAAATATATTTTGCAAATATTGCGTTTTGTATGGTACGGATAGATTGTCTTTAACAAGTGATAAACATTGACTCATGCATGATGATCAACACTGGATAGAATATTTGTAGATGGCATTAAACATGAAATTAAAAGAAAATTTTGAAAAATTTTATTTTAAATTATTTTCATGAAACAAAAAACATTTTTTTTTTCAAAAAAGAATGTGAATTTTTAAAACCAAGAATATTTGTAGTCGGCATTAAACATTTATATATATATATATATATAGGAAATGCTTTCAATTTCATCACTTTTAAAAAATTATTTATGTTTTTTTTACAATTTTTCAAACTTATTTTCATGAAACAAAAACTTTTTTTTATTTAGAAGAAAGTGATAATAAATATACAAATTTTAAACTACACTGTGCACCAAATTTTGTGTGTATTGTTTTGTATACAATTTGTTTTTTTTGTTTTGTATACAATTTGTTTTATTTGTTTTATACAATTTTTTGCACAGATAATTTATCCACTTTGGACAAATGGTAAACTCTACCATTTGGTGTTGTAGGGACATCAACAGTGCACAGAATATCTACTAATGGCACAAAACATATATCCTTAAAATCCTCTTTCCAATAAAATGAATGTGTTGGAAGAGCTGGATGCATGAACTTAATCAGCAACTCCTTATTCTCCATATCAATTTCTAAGACCATGCCAATCCAAATGTTATTGTCATACCTGCAACAAACATATCCTGAAACAACAAATTTCACTAGTTTTTCTTCAACCCCAGAGAGAAGTCATATATTAGATGATAGTTTTCATCTTCACTACATTGTTTCATGGCTATTTTATCTTTTTTTAAGTGGAATAAATTGATGAAAACTTCTTGTTCCTGGAACTGTGGATGCATTTTCAAATCTTATAGTGAGGCTTCTCCTTGCTTCCTCAACTTCCTCTTTTTCAATCAGAATGAATTTGATTGCTTCAATTGCAGATTTTCAGTATTCAAACATAGTTTCTGTGGAAAGAATTTGTATGGAAGTTGGTCTTGGTAGACTTTCTTTTGCTACTATCCTTTTCACTGTCCCACCTATGCCATCACATGGTTGTTTGCCATGACCAGTTGCAAAGAAATTCCACTTTGCATCAACTCCAAAATCTTTTTGATGGTTGCACAAATTGGTAAAGTTCTTATAATTCTTGTATTGTGCTGCACAACCATCAGTAAAATATTCAATACTTTTTACATTTGGCAAATTAGCCTTGATCACTTCAATAATCTTTTTTTGTACCATATAAACAAATGCCACATCATGCAAATTGTCACTCAAAATAATGTAAAAACATTGACTTTGCATTGTGTTTTCAAGCTTAAAATAGAGTACCACTGGGTGTAAAGTACATTGAGAGGTAATCCAATGAAAACTCTGGATCTCATCTTGAACAACAAACTTGTAATTTTCGGCAAAATCCCCAAAAAATAAAACTTTGCTATCACTGATATCTTCCTTTTTTTTGCCTTAAATATCTGGATTGTGATTTAGCCAAGTAAGAATGAGGTGCTAATTTATTCAATTGCAAAATAACTAAATCCACATAAGCTTGACAGGATTCCTTGTGTGTTATTAAAGTTGATCTGTCAGTTGTTGTCCATTGGGAGAACTCAATAGATTTTTCATTATCAATACATTCTTCAAGGGTGTCATAAAGAATTTTTTCCAGCTTCTCTGACGATTTTGGAAAATTTGGGCACCTATGAATCATACACTGTCTATTACTGGTATTGCAGACAATATATTTCAAGAGATCTTGATACAGTACATTCAATGGTTCCAGTAATAGTTTGATGTTTTGGTGGATAGTGCATACACATACAACATGTGTACCTGCACTACCAGCAAGGACACACCATTTTGGCCTTAGACTACAAAATTTTAAAAAACCCAAGAATACTGTTGGGTTCTTTTCCTTGAATGCTCTGAAGAGCTCATTTAAGTTGCACATTATGAGTCTCTTCTGCTGATGTATATTATTTTTAATACTAACGTAGTCTTTCCTGCCTGACATCAATTGAGTATATTCATCATCTTGGTAAAATGCTTGCACTAACTGTACAATATCAGCAGGCAAAGACTTGCCTCTTTTTTGTTGTGGCACAGCTTAAATACCTTTTTCCAAATACAATTTGCAAGCCTTGCATACAATGTGTTCTGAAACATCAAATACATCCATGACTTTTTTGTGTGACCAATCAGTAGGAGCAAGTGTCAAGATTTGTATTTTCATTTTAGTTGATTCCACAGTCTTCACTTTTGCTGCAAGAACCTCTATCATTTTATCAAAGCACTTAGCTTTATCTAAAATCTCCTTTTTGATTTTTTAAAGTTCATCATTCAACAGCACAGAATCAATGTTTAATGACCTACTGATTTTGGTCTTAATACTTTGCATTGCCGAAGAAAGTTTTCTCTTACCTAAACGAGCTTTTCCAGAGTAATGAAGTCCTTTTGTTTTCAGTGGAGAAATTCCAATAGCAGAGAAACATTCATTGATATTTGTCTTCTCTGTTTCCATAGAAGTACTTGTGTTAAGCTCTTGTATTTCCTCATCAGATACATGCCTTTGTTTTTCATCATTGGGAAGAAGTTTGCTGATTCGTATTTGGCAATTAGGGCAGACTTTCTTGCCTGGGATTAGTACCAAGTTAGCCTTTGCTTTGTCTGCCAACTCCAATGAAATTGCTTTTAAACCACCTTTGATTTGCTTATGATTTTTAAATGGATTGCAACAGCTTTTTCAAGCCACTCATACTTAGTCAACAAGGACTGCTTGTGATGGTAACAGATAGTCTGTATTTTATCCTCATCAAGTCCTGTTCTATAGGCAATAAGCTATACATCCATTGCATCCAAATGATCAACTGAAATTAATCCAACCTGTTTATCATGGAATTGATTACGACTTGTTTCAACTGACAGCTTAGTACAAATAGAACAATTCATCTTTAAATGAAAAAAGACTATATGATACTTCAGTTATCCTGTGTGCTCGTAAAAAAATCCAAGTAGGAAAATGCCACCTTTCTCTTTGGATACTGGATGATAAGAGACTGATGCTTTAGGACCAGACAGACAGGTTCCAGTTCTGGTCATATAAGAGTCATTCAGAGTTCCCAGGTTGGCCTGATTTCAAATTTATTACATTTATGGCCTATCACAGATCTTACCATGTTCAAAAAATTTAGTGATGTGTAGTTTTAAATGTGGTGTTTTATGACTATTCATATATACATTTTTATTATCACTTCCTTAATGAAAAACAAGTTTGAAAAATTGTAAAAAAACATAAATAATTTTTTAAAAGTGATGAAATTGAAAGCATTTCCTATATATATATATATATATATATAAATGTTTAGTGCCAACTACAAATATTCTAGGTTTTAAAAATTCACATTCTTTTTTGAAAAAAAAAAATGTTTTTTGTTTCATGAAAATAATTTAAAATAAAATTTTTCAAAATTTTCTTTTAATTTCATGTTTAATGCCATCTACAAATATTCTATCCAGTGATGATCATCATGTATGAGTCAATGTTGATCACTTGTTAAAGACAATCTATCCGTACCATACAAAACGCAATATTTGCAAAATATATTTAGATTATTTTCTTTTTAAATTAATAAAGACAATCTTATTGAATAGTTTGAGAACTCACTTAGCACAATATGAACATTTGAGAATTCCTGGAGCATTAGGATGATTGTCTTTATCAATCTTTCACTGAATTCCCATACGTACATAGGAAAAAAAACTATAAATTTGGCAGGGTCATATCTTTTAAAGTAGACTTGAAACCCTCACAAAATTCATCGGAGAACTTAAGCAGTAGATGCTAGGAAAAGAATATTATGAAAATTGAAGAGGACACATTTTCTACAGACTGGCTGGAAGCTACATAGGTAAAAAATTGATGATTGTGTGTGGGGGGGCATGCTTTTGGGTGAGCAAAATTATATTTTCTATCAGGTATAGGGTTAAAATAATTAGATATTTGGATTTTGCAGTCCTTATTTGTTCTTCCTACCAAATTTCAGAAATATTGAATATGTGGAAGTTTTTTTTGTTTTTTGTTTTTTTAATTTTTCAAAAATGCTGAAATTCTGTGACGTTTTGCAGCCTTAATTTAGAAGCAAAATATGAAAATTTTACACCCCCACCTCTAAAATCAGAACGGTAAGGTTTAGCACAAAATAATTTGGTACTTTTTCCTAACTCATGAAGGGGAATATTTGAGCCAAATTTCAAGTAATTTGATGTCAATGGGTGTAATGCCCTGGTGAATTGACATGGAATGACTCCTTAAGAAATTCCACAAATATAAAAAAAGGAAAATGATACAAGGAAAAGAACCAGATAAAAAAAGTAAGTTAACAGTAGGGCAAGCTAGGTTTATTAGCCTAAGTTAGACAACCAGTCTAAGAAAAGGAAAACTGCTTAAAATTTGATCTTGTATCACATCCTACTCATAGCAGGGATGGTTTTGAGTTTTGTTTAACGACATATCAACCTCTGTAGGTCATTTAATGCCTGAAGAGTTAAATTGCTTTTGTCTTTTGTGCATGTTTTAAGTTTTAAGGTATGAGTTTTAGTTATGTTTTATTATATTTGACTAGATTTTAATGATTGATTTCTTTTAGAAAGCTTAAGATTTCCTCTGGTTTGGAGTTTTTGAAGAGGTTCTTTAAATTGTTTGTTTGGTAATGTTTGGGGCAAATTTGTCTAAACCTGTCACAGTTTATGAGAATGTGTTAGACTGTAAGAAGTACTTTGCATGTTAGACATACTGGGGAGTCTTCCCCTTTTAGGAGGAGCAGGGATGGGGGATTGGATAAATTTGTTGATGAGCAAGAGGCAAAACAATTGAGAATCAATATGATTCCTTTGCAATTCAATCAATCATATACCCGACCACTTGTATATTACATGAAGTGGAAGGCATAGTATTAATATGCTTTGCGGAGGGGGGGTATTTTTAAAAAAAAAAAGGACTATAAAACAGGAAAGTATTTTATTTTATTGTATTGAATTAATTTAGAGGGCTATTGCAATATGAAATAATAATTATTTGAGTCAAATTAATTTCAAAATAAAAGTTGACATTATTTCCACAAAATCAAGAAATTTTGAAACTCCAGCTTCATATTTCCAAAAATATAAATTATAACATCTCCCGTTGTGTGCCCCATTCTTTTAGATGCAGAACCCAGGCCTACATACTTTTCAGTTTTATTCATGTAGGGATTAACACTTCAGTCTAAAATCACAATATACTATTTGTGTGGTTTACCTAGTATATCTGCAGTCATATTTTATTTTAACTATAAGATATAGAATATACAAATGAAAACAGTTATTATTTTGATGAGTATAAAAAATAATACAAAATTCTAAAAAATAGACATAGATAATTTTTAATTTTTTTTAATAATATTTTTAGATTTACAGACACTAAATATTGATCCTAGAATTTATTCACCTCTCCATAAATACAAAATCAACAGTTTAACATGGGATCCTACACAAATACATGTGGATTAGGACAAAAATCTCCCAGTCTCAACCCATTACAAAGTTTTTAGAAGCTTTTTTTATAGTACAGTAGGGTACTGGGGTCCAGTTTTGAGACCCTAAGAGAAGGTTCAATTCATTTTCTTTTACACTACACTCAAAGATGAGAATACTGCAATTAGATCCCAGCTTGAAAGCCAGGGAGTTACACTTTGATCCCAACTAGAATGTACTGATATTACACTCTCATCCAAACAGAATTTACTGATGAACAAACAAAAAGAAACAGAAACAGTAACTGTTCATTACAGATAGATTATTTACTCACTGTCCACATGTTTTGCCTCATCTTTGTTTACTTCACGCAAACGCCACGGGTGATAGTGTGCTTGGGTTTCAGGCAATGAACCCAAAATATCTTTCTCAGAAAGACATAACTGAAAAGGACAAAAATTAAGAGCATTAAAAGTTAAATAAGATAAAGTAGTATTAATAATAAGAATTATTTTTCTTAACACTGGGTTATAATTAATTTTAGAAAAGCTTGTGGTTTATTCAGATTCTTATTTGCTTAACAGTTTAGTTTGACTGGCTATAGCAAATGTCAAATCTTGTTGGGTCATTTAATAGCAAAGTCAGTTGTTTCAAGTAATTACTACTATTTAGTAATCATTTGTAAATAGTTATAGTTTCAATTAACTATTTTTGGTTTTGTTTTATGGCATATCAACCATTTTAGGTTATTTAATACCAAATCCAGTTTATACATATATATTAGATATATATGATTTGTAAACATAAGTCAACAAAGTTAAATAGTTCTTAGTATTACTATATATCATTAACAATTCAGTAAAACCTCAGTCATTTGTTTACACACAGTTAAATGATCAAACAGTTCTATTTGACACATAGATAGGACCCTATCATGTGCTACTACTCCAGGTCAGAGTGGACCAGGGAGCGATGGCAATGAAGAGGAACTTTGCATTCCCCAAAGCTCCAGCATTACTGGAGTCTCACTATCAAATTAATGTCATATCCAGTACACTCATTGGAGGAGTCTTACCCCTCAGCAGAGATGCAGATGGTGTATTCCACAGCCCCAGCCGACTGAACTGTGACCATTTTTGATACATAATTTGTAAACAATTAAATGGTTTCAAATATTCCTATCTAATACTAATTGTTTGAAAGTTTAAAGCAACCATTCTTATTTAATGACAATAACTATTTGCTCACAATTATATATCTTCAATTAACCTGGCAAATTACAATATCAATGTTTTAAGAGCCAATGTATAAATGAAACTAAACTGTTTTAAATCAATAAACACTTAATACTTAGTTTTAAGAGTAAATTTAATTCAAAATTATTTTTAAACATTATCTCAGATCTGCTTGACCCAGAGATGGAACCCTAATAAGTCTGCACTGGATCAGAGAGGACCGGGGAGTAGTAACAACTAAGGGTGATTTCACACTCCCCAGAACCAGAGGCAATTTAGATTCATACTGTTTAACCTTTTATGATCTATTATGTACGTAGCTATTCTTAATGTGTCTTATGATTAACTATCTGGTTTGGTTAATTCAACTCCTTATTGGATGAATAGCTGTATCACCAGGATTATTTAGTCTTCCTAGAAGTAATCTCTAATATAATTCCCAGAAGGATTTTAAGGAAATTGCTAAACTGTACTAAATACAAAGTTGTCAAATCTTTAACATATTTAGTTCATTTATTTGTCTACATGATAAATGTATAGATCAAAGTGCAGAATCATTAGCACACAAAGATATAAGTATCAATGCATCTAATAGAAGTTGAGTCAGCTCACTTGGACCCTGTTGCCACAAAATAGAGCAAGTTGAACAATATCATTTTCTTAAAGATATAATCAATCCATCATTAAAAAATATCTATAATTGATAAAGTTGTATCTAAGTATCTGGGTGACTCAGCTGAAAACTATAATAAAATACCATGTGTATGTGTATATTCCTTTTTTGTCTGTATTACCCCAGTTTCAAGGGCAATAACTTCAATATTGGTTGGTTGGGTTTTATGGTATATCACCCTTTGTAGGTTATTTAACGCCAAATCCATTTTTATGCAAATAGTTCTATTTCAAACAATTCAGTTTAGGATGAGTACACATTTTAATTGTCAAAAACATTTCTATTTCAAGCTATTCACAGTTTAGTCAAACAGTTCTAATTCAAACAAATCAGTTCAGCATAAGTATGCAGTTTAGTTCTATTTAAATCCATTTTTATAAATATAATCAGTTCTATATCAAATAATTCAGTTTAGCATGAGTACATAGTTTAACTGTCAAAAACATTTCTATTTCAAGCTATTCAGTTTATTCTAACAGTTCTAATTTAGCTAATTCAGTTTAGTATAGATTTTGTTTACACACAGTTAAATGTCAAAACAGTTCTATATCAAACAATTCAGTTTAGCTTGAGTACAGTTTCAATGTCAAAACAGTTCTATTTCAAAGAATTCCGTTTAGCATAAGTACACAATTTGTCAAAAACATTTCTATTTCAAGCTATTCAGTTTAGTCAAAGTTCTAATTCAGACAATTCAATTTAGCATAAGTATGCAGTTTAGTTCTATTTAACCCATAGATAGGGCCCTATCAGGTGCTACCAGTGGACCTGGGAGTAATGGCAATGAAGGGGTGCTCTGCATTCCCCAAAGCCCCAGTATTACTGGAACCTCACCATTAGATTGTTTAGTGTCATATCCAGGACACTCGTTTTTTTTTGGGGGGGGGTCTTACTCCTCTGTAGAGGTGCAGTCAGTGTATTCTACAGCCCCAGCCGACTGAGCAATACAGAGTTGATGTAAAAACAGTTCTATTTCAAGCAATTCAGTTTAGCATAACTACAGTTTAAATGTCAAAACAGTTCTATTTTAAACAATTCGATTGAGCATAAATACTCAGTTTAAATGCCAAAAACAATAAACTCAAACCATGCTTTAGTTCTATTTAACCCATAGATAGGACCCTTATCAGGTGCTACCACTCCGAGCCAGAATGGACCTGGGAGCGATGGCAATGAAGGGGTACTCCGCATTCCCCAAAGCTCCAGCATTACTGGAACCTCACCATCAGATTGTTTAGTATCATAACCAGGACACTTGTTGCGGGAGTGTCTTACCCCTCTGCAGAGAAGCAGTTGGTGTATTCTACAGCCCCAGCTGACTGGGCAATTCAATATTGGATCACTTTGCTTGAATGCACTATTTATAAGAGTAAATAACTTGCAAAAGAGTAGTGGTTACAGTAAGTTAGCAGACCATTATTACTGCAGAGATTTCAATTCTCACTAAGTGCCCTACATTTGGAATATAACAGATTTTCATTATGAGATCATATCTAAAAATGGAAAAAATATATCTAGATTCACATTAAAACCTAATTAAGACTTGACATAATGTATTCTGTCATTTTTGACAGCACAAGTAGCAGGGCTCAAGATTAACAGTGTTCGAGGGAAACTAGAATAGTTGTTGGAGACACCCCATGTGACAGTCAATTTTTCAAAATTGAAATAAGTATAACCAACTATTGAATGATAAAAACTTTTCATAGATTTTTTACATCATTTTGGGGTAAATTTTTTTTAAATTCATCCAAATCTGTGAAAAAAATTTGTTCACAATGGGTGAATGAATAAAGTCTGCAGCATTTTCTTTGTATTTTTATTTGGACTTTAAAAACTAATTTTATTTTAGTTTGGACTGTTATAATAATCAGGTTTCATTTCATTTCTATGTTCTGTACTTTTTATATCAATTAAAAACATTGTTTTGAACTTTCTTCAATGACCTGAAAATTTGCCTTTATTTTGCACAAGCTAAAAATTGTTTTTTGTTTTCTTCTTTTTAAAATAAAAACCTTTCTTGTTTTATTGATGTTTCATTGTTTTTTTTTTTTGTAAAAAAACAAAAAACACAGAGACCACAATTTCCCAACTAAATAGACTAAAATAAATATTATTTCCAAAACATTTTAATGGTGTTTTTATTATGCTACAACAAACAAGAAAGTTTGAATCTAAAGATAATTATAATAAAATATTATGTGTTTGAGTATATCAATTTTTTGTTGGTATTATCCCAAAGTTTCAAGGGCAATAACTTCCTTTCTTTGAACACGTTATTTATAGGAGTAAATAACTCACTCTGAAGTAGTGGTTAGTAAATATATACAGCTATACATTTAATAAAATTTTAGTCACCTTGTCAGACCACGTAGTTACCAAATAGAACAAGTTGAGCAATATCATTTTCTTAAACATACATTCAAAGCCATTGTTAAGCAAAAAATATCAAGATTGTTCACTAAAATAATATTGCTTAACTTGCTCTATTTTGTGGCAACATGGTCCAAATGAGAGGATTTCACTTTTATTAGATGAATAGGTTATATGCAAATTACCTTGTAGCTTTGTGTACTACACGATTCTGCACTTCAAGTAACTATTCTTGTTAGTAAAGATAAAAATTTTCTACATCTCTTACAAATAAATGAAAAATAAATGTTTATTATAATAAAAACATAGATAAACACATAGAGAAATAAAACCTATTTAATAAGAATTAATGATCTTCAAATAATTTACTATTGACTGTCATAAACAAAACTTCTGAAGTTAAGCCTTTTCCTAAAAGCAGATTCTGCAAATTTCATTTTTTACATTTATATAAATGAACTCTGAAGGTGAGTTTGCTGGCCAATCAAAAAATTTGTTTTGCAACTGCAGATGATTTCAAACATTGAACAAAATTTGGAAGTTGTGTTATTCCATCCTACAGAAGTAACAGTCTTCTCTGTATAAGTAGTTTCAAGTATTAATTAAAGTAATCATATGATCTATTTTTTTTTTTTTTCAATTTTTCTTTCCTTCCAATTTTTTTATCAGTGCTTTCTTTCTTCTGTTTACTTGAACAATTTGAAGAGGAGAGAGAGATTGATTAAATAGTGTAGACAAACTATTTACTCTCTTGGTTCAAGCAAAATCATATAATGCCTCATGTTACCATAAATCTTCTGATCTCTGGGACCAAGTTGCAAGACTAAATATATATAAAATCACATTGTATTTTATATATAACTTGATACAAAAGAAAAATGAATTACTTTCAATCTATTTTGTGTGTGTGTGTGTGTGTATATATATATATATATATTAAACTTCAAACATGCGTGAGTTCAAGTCTCATTGAGTAGCCCATTAACAAGGTCTTGTGCCATATATGTTCTCTGATGAAAGCAACAAGCTGGAAACATACACGTATCTAATAACAAAATAAATAAATCCTAAAAAAATACAAATCTCTTCATAGACCTACTCATTTTAATATATATATATATATATATATATAATCCAAGGAAAATAGTCTGAGGGGTAGATTTTTTAAGTAATAATCTAAGGTGAACTTACAATTAATATCTTTTGGTATTCCCAGTTTTAAAACAGTCAGCAGTAATTTAAATTACAGGTAACTTTTTTTTAATTTTAAAAAAGAGGTATTGCATAAACATCATATTTGTTAATATATAATATTTCCACAGAAAAGAAAATTTTATTTTAAATTCTCTTCTCACCAAATGCAATATAAACCTGTCCACATTATATTCAAATGCATAACTGTATTTTATCCATCTGAAGGTCATTTTATAGATCTAAAATAAATTCATAATGGATCTACAAAACTGAATTCTTTGTTTAATTTTATAAAAAGTGTGTGTGTGTGTGTGTGTGTGTGTGTGTTTATCCAATCCCTGTGACACGGTCAATTTCTTTTAGCAGAGTAAAGCTAGTTTGAAGATTTCCCTCGAGACTAGTAGCATAATCAAAGCTAAAGAGCCCAGTCTGGTCTACTATTTACTCATAACTGAGGAGAGAAGGCATTAGAATGAAGACTCATCCAGGCATTAGAATGAAGACTCATCCAGGATTGGAACCTTGGCCTGCCAATTGTATTTCCTATGACAATAACCAGCTTTACTCTGCTTAAAAATTCACCTTGTTTCACATCCTGCCCATGACAGAAAAGTTGAGTAAATACATATATAGTTTCAAGTAACTATTCCTATTTAAGAATAATTGTTGGCACAATTAGAATTTGAAGTATTTTGATCAAATACTAATAATTTGCACACAATTATATGGTTTCAAGTAACTAATAAATTTTCTTTTCATAAAACCACACTTGGTTTGATTTTTAAGCATTCATTTTTTTACACCTCCATAAGCACTCAGATATCTTGCTCCAGCTTATCACAGGATAAATCTCTGAGGGAGTCACACAACATATAACAATGGAAACCATGGGATTAATCCTAAGTTGGGTCAACAGCAAGCTTCACCAGATGCTTGGCAGTAGAACCTCACAGATCAATGGTCAGAAACAAATAGTTCAGTAAGGAAACGACTGTTAGTCATCTTTGAAGGTGGCATCTACTGATGAGAAAAAAAAACAGCCAAAGAAAGACTACTATGAATAATCCAAACAGAATGTTCAAATGGCATCGTACTTCACGTGATAAACAAAGAGCACATTCTGCTGTGGTTGGAGTGCAGGCCCCAGTGTTCAAAAAATCAGCTACAGTGTCCAAACTCAACTTATATTGTTAACATAGCAACATTTAATGTTAGGACTTTAAATACAATAAACCAGTTACTCAAGCTTACAGCATCTGCAACCCAAACATTATATGCAAACAAGAACATAGATATTACCATAGAGAACTGGACTTGAAATACCATGATACTGGTAATGAAGACATTTGTCTTGACACCTGCATGGAAAAACTCAATCAATACTACCATAGGAGGTGTAAGAATGTTTCCGAGTTCTTGTGCTTTTAAATCACTAAATAGCATAGAGAAAATCCTCCCAAGAATTATGTATACAACATCTAATGGCAACCCTTGCACAATGATTGTCTCTTGCTACAGTCACACCAGTGCCAGTGGTGAAACAGATATCACCATTTTAAATGACAAGCTATTTCCCTTTGCTCAACACATTCACAAACATAACATACTAATCATCAGTGGAGACATAAATGCACAAATACACAAAGATGAAAATAATAAATTTGGCTTACACCACCTGCCAATTAGAAATGATGAATATCTAACAGATTTTTCACTCAAGAAGTCTTTCATGGCTAAACACTAAATTCTAAAAAAAGAGAAAAGAGAAGCATGGACCTACACCTACCAAAATAATGCTAAAGCACAGCTAGATTATATACCACTCTGAACTGTAAGGTATACTTCTCCTTTGAAGGAATATCTTCTAATCACAAAATTGTCATTGCAAAGACATGCCTGAGTCTATGCAGAAATAACAAACAGAGTAAAACCAGTTATTGTCATAGGAAATACAATTGGTAATCCTGGATAAGTCTGTTTGCATTTCACTTCATGCTAATGCCTTTGGAAAAGGTATAAATCCATCTCTTCTCTCCTTAGGTATGAGTAAATAGTAGAGCAGACTGGATTCTTTAGCTTTGGTTATGCTACTAGTCTAGAAGGAAAACTTCAAAAACCATATGTTAGGACTGATCCTCACTTACCAATAGAGATATAAGCAATAAACATAATAACTGTAAGAAACAAATTCAGTACTCTTCTAGAGATTTCTAAAAGACATACTTCAAATGAAAACTTCATCACTGTCCAAATGGAAGCGGCAGCAGTATGCATACCAACCAAACCAAGAGCCAAATGTAGAGTTCCATGGGAGTCATTAGTAGTTAAAACAAAAAAAATAAGATAACTAAAAAAAAAAAAGTATCCTTACTCAATAAAAGAAACCTAAAAAATGCCAATGTGCAGAAACTTAGGAAAGCCCAGAAAGAACTAACCAACACATACCACTCAGAATACATTCAAGATAAAATCAATAAGATTAGAAATTCAGTAGAAAATAGACAATCACAAATAGCATGACAGACAGTAAAGGAAGCAAAAGGAAGGAAGAGCACATCGAGAGCAAAACTAAAAGCTGCCCGTCAAGAAGAAAGACTTCTGAAATGAAAAGAATATATCAAGAATTTGCTGACAAACTAGACATCAAATTAGAGCAGTTTATGGAAGAAGAAATTGATGCAGGATTGAAAAAGATTTTCAACAGAAAAGTTACAGGCCTAGACAAAATACCCACTGAGATTTGAAAGACAAAATAATTTGATGACGTACCTCTCCGACTCTGCAATGCAGGTTATAAACAAAACACAATAGAGAAATGAATGAAAGGTTGCATCCTTCCCTTCCCCAAGAACAGAGACCTTGGAATCACTAAAAATTACTGAAGCATAACTAACTGCTATAGCTGCTAAGGTTTCTAATGCCCTGCTTCTCAATCACATTCAATCCAAAATCAAAACGGCTTTTGAAGAAATCACTCTACAACCTCACAGATTCTGACAATCCATCGAATCATCAAAAGAGTACAAGCAAAGAATCTTGGGGTAACACTGTAGATTTCTTCAAAGTATTTAATTCCATATACAAAGGAAAGATGGAGCAAATACTACTTACATATGGTCTTCCCAAAGAAGCTGTTCACACTATAATGATGTTTTACAAAAATATGAAAGCAATGTTTTGCTCATCTGATGGAGACACCAACTTCTTTGACATAGTTGCAAGGGGATACATTAGCACAATATTTGTTTATACTCTGCTTAGACTATGTACTTTGAACATGAATACATTTAAAAAAAAAAAAAAAAAAAAAAATAGTTTCACATTAAAAAAAAAAAGAAGCAAATGATATCCTACAGAAACTATAACAGATGCAGACTGCACAGCTGACCTAGTGCTTCTCACAAATACACTAGTCAAAATAGATTCCCTATTGTGTAACCTAGAGCAAGACATTGACCTCTACATGAATGCAAATAAAACTGAGTAGAAATGTTTTAAATAAAAAGGAGACATCTCCATTCTAAATGGCAAGCCTCTGATATTGGTGGACCAGTTCAGATAACTCAGCAGCAACATCTTATCTACTGAAAGTGATTTCAACATATGCCAAGCAAAGGTATAGAATAATAGGTTATCAATCATATAGAAGTCTGATTTATCCAATAAAATAAAATAGGATTTTTTCCAAGCTGTACTATACAAATGCATAACATGGCTGCTAACATAACGCATAGAGAAAAAGCTAGATAGAAACACAAGAATGCTGTGCACTGTTTAAAAACAAATCCTGGAAGCAATACCCCACAAAACAGCAGCTATACAGCCACCTAGCAGATCATCCAAGATCATCTAGAGATGCAAGTATGAACTCATTAGTGATATTCTCTAATGGACTCTCGCATGTGGATATGCCAGTGTTGGCTGACACACAAAGACTTACATCAGCTCTGTGCAGATACAGGATGCAGCCTTGAAGACCTGCCAGGCATGGTGAGTGATAAGGATGGATAGCAAGAGAGAGTCAGGGAACTCTCTGTTGCCAGCATGACTTAATGATGATATGGTTTCAAGTAACTAATAATAATCCTTTGGTTGGTTTTACAAAATGTCAACCCTTGTTAGGGTTATTTAAAGTCTTTTTTTAAAGCCATTATATGGTTTCAAGTAACTATTCCTCTTCAATAATAATAATAATCATTTGTTTACACACCAAGTTTCAAGTATGTAAATCTAATACTAATAATTTCTGAAAAGATCTATTCAACCCATAGATAGAACCTAACAAATACTACAATTCTGGGTCAGAGTGCACCTGAAAGTAATGACAAAGAAAGGTGACTTTATCCTCATCGGAGGTCCAGAAATTGAGCCACACCACTAGATGGAGTTTAGTGACATATCCAAGATACATATAGACATACAAAATGATTTATTATAAATTTTCAATATCATTTTAAACAGATAAATACTTCATTATCTCAAACAGATCTATTTAACTCATAGATGAAACCCTAACAGGTACTATCACTTCAGGTTAAAGTAACCTGGGAGTAATGGCAGTGAAAAAATGACTCTATACTCCTCAGATTTCCAGAACTGTAGCCTCACTACCAAATGCAATTCAATGTTATATCTAAGACAGGCCTTGTGTGTGTGTGTGTGTGTGTGTGTGTGTGTGTCTCTCTATCTCTGTCTGGGCTGGGGATGCAACTGACATATTCTAAGATCCATTGACAGGGCAGTATTGTTTTAAAATTTGTAAATCATATTTCATTTGTTCAACTTTTCATTAATTATAGCACTTTTTAAAAACCCTTTCTTATAATTATAAACATATTTTATCAGTATTATTTTACATTTATAGTATTTTATTTCTCAATTCTTTAAAGAAACCAAAGGATTATATAAGGTCTTGAATTTTAGTGGGATAACATTCACATACTATAACCAATTGAATGCAATCTAACATTAGACAATAAAATCATAAAAGATAATCCATTAGGAACACTGACCTTTTAATATAGAATATCTTTTAAAACATAGCAGTGGTTGGTTGTGTTTTATACCATATTAACCATTATGGGTTATTTAACGCCAAATCCTGTTCATACATATGATTCTTAAGTAAACAGCTTGTATATAACATTCCTCAAATGAGCTAGAGTTTATTTGTTTGCACACAGTTAAATGACTTAAAGAATTGCTATTGTTTGCAGTTAAATGGTTTCAAGTATTGCTATCAAACACTAATAGTTCAATTTAATAATAATCATTTGCTTGCACATAGTTAAATGGCTTCAAGTATAGTAAATGATTAAATAGTTCTACTTGACCCATACATAAGACCCTAACAGGTACTACTACTTCGGGTCAGAGTGGACCTGGGAGCAATGGAAATGAAAGGGTACTCCACATTCCTCAGAGCTCCAGGACTGGAGCCTCACTACGAGATGGTTTAGTGACAATCTTGGGAGATGAGTCTTACCCCTCTGCAGAGATGAAGTCAGTATATTCTACAGCTCCAACCAACAGGGTTGATAACAACAATGAAAATATAGAATTTGAAGTAGGTCCATTTATTCCAGTTTTCATTATTTAAAATACTTCTTTTTTTTAAATGCTTTCTTTTTGATCAATATCATTTTATATTTACTGTATTCTGTTATTCCATATTTTCCTTTGGTTTGAAAAAAAAATAATACCATTAATTTAAATGATTTAATCTAGTTTGTTTAAGGAATATTTTATGTAGTCAGAATGTTCAGCTAGTAAATAAAAAATGTTATTAGTTTATTTACTAAATAAGAAATCTAAGTGAACATCCTTTAAGTGTGCTTATTCTGTAATTTCTACCAGGGTTAGTATAATTGATTGAATTCAATTAGAATTAAACAAAATCTACAATGAACATTGAATATCTTTTTTCTTTTTAAACATTACTTATTTCATAAAAAGAAAATACATCAATGAAAAATAAAAATTAATTTTACTTTTTAGATGAAGTATTGTTATTTATTATGATCAATTTTGACAAATATTCTTTCATTTTTTTAATTTTGGTTGCTTTTTTAATCCCAACTCACTCACAAACAAAACATGCTATTAACATAACTAGTGTATAAAAAACAATAACAATAAACATAGCACTGACAGATCAAGAGACAAAGTAAAGGATGAGTTATAAGTGTGAATTAGACTACAGCAATACCAATGGTTGAAATAGCTTAATTGGTAAAGCAGCTGGTATGCATGAACATGTTTCCCTAGAGAAAAGGGGACGTGAGTTCAAGTCTCAATGGGAGCTTATTTTCTTATCATTATCTCCAATACATAATTCTTTGCAGTCATAAAAATTATAACCAAGCGAGTTGCAATAAATGAAGCAACTACAATTAAAAGATAAAAAAAATAAAAATACTAGTCAAAATTAATAACTACACAACCTATTGGGTCCCAGTTGTAGTAGCAATACAATCAATGCTTCAACTTAGAAAAGAGTGAAGGATTCTAATTAACATTTCCTAATTATCTCCATTATAGCAAGGATTTGGATGATAAAAAAATTACATAGAGTACAAATGCAAACACCAGAAAATTATTATTCATTTGCAAATTATACAGGTACTTTCTTCTCCTAAGTTAGAATATTCTATATTCTAAATGTATTACTCTAATAAAAATCTTGTTATGGTGGGCCATTTTTACTGGGTTATGGTTACATACAAATATGAGAATTTTAGTAACATATAAAAGGTTAAAAAATATTTTAACTGGCTTTCTTACATCATTTAAAATAGAGCCACCTAGAGTGGTGTAATGGTTAGACAGCTAGGCTAGCAGATCAATATTAGTGAGTTTGATTCTCACCAGGTGCCTCATACTTTTCATCTTATGCTAAACTAAGCTTAGTAAATGTCAACTTGTACACCTAGTAACTTATAGAAAACTTTCTAACACAAACATATACATAAATGAAATTACATGTTTAATTACTGAATAAATTATCATTGATTCCAAAAACTATTTAAGACTTTCTCTTTTGTGAGTGTGTTTGTGTGTGTGTACACAGATCAGAAAATAGAATGAAAATCAATCCATTGATTAAACATCCATTTACCTTTTTAGATGGTGAAGGTACGCTCAAAATTTTTGCATCATTAGATGCAGCAACAGCACTCCGCTTTGAGGAAACTGATCCAGATGGAAGCAAACCAGAACGACTGCTCCCTGCAGCTTCTGTTTTGACCTTGTACACATCCTTTGGACTTTTTTTCTCTTTTTTCGAGGCCAAATTGTTTTGGGACCTTTTAAACTTTTTCTTCACAGCTAAATCATCATAGTTCATAAAGTCTTCAAAACTCAAACCATTACTACCACCATTCGAAGTCTTTTTGTCTTTCTTTGAAGTGTGTGATGATTTTCTGTCCTTTTGACTGCCTTCTGACAGATTCCTGTCTTTCGAGCTTTTACTATTGTGCTTAGTAGCTGTGTCCTCCGACAAATTACTGTGTCTCCCTTTGCTGCTGCTGCTGCTATTACTACTACTGTGTGCTTTATGATGAGAACCCTCAGTTTTAGAAGTGTTACTAACAGAATTAGACTTTTCTTTCTCTGTTCGAGAAATTTTGTCATGGTGTTCCCTGTCTGAAGAGGACTTTGAAACGTTTTTGGAATGTGGGGAATTAACAGCTATGTGATTGCCCAGAGACTTTTCTCTTTTGTCACCTTCAGATAGGCTTTTCGATTTCAAAGGTTTTGAGTCATGATATGAAGTGGAAAGAGAATCTGGCTCTGATTTTTCAACAGATGAATCATCCTGCTGAGAAACTATAGCTTTCCACTGGGTAACAACAGCCCGTGCTTTCTCACCAATCTCACCTTCACGTTTACGGAAGGAATTAACAACTTTTCCAATGCCAGTATCCTGAAAAAAAAAAAAAAATATGAAAATTTTTTTAATAAAGGTTATTGCTCAAAAACAACATCTTTTTTATCCATACCCCTCCAATAAAAATTGTTTATAATTTTACATAATTACTAAATAGATTTATACATTTTCTATAATGCTAGAACATTTTAATATATTCTAAAGCAATAGTTTCAAAACACTGGTCTGCAGACTTGTGGGGGACCATCAGATAATACAAATACACACATACAAGATATGTTCAAAAAGTATCAAGACTGAAGCTGTATTTACCAAGACAGAAATGAATCATTAAAAATCTAACCCCTGAAAGGAATTTTTAATTTAGGAAACAAGAAAAATTTGCACAGAACATCTGGTAAGTATGGAGGGTGCTACATTTGCACAATCTTGTGTTTGCCAAAAACATTTACTTCAAAAATTATCAAGCCTGGCTTCATGATTTTCTTTTTTTTTTTAATTGGCAATGACTTGTCTAGACATCACTTATATAATAAAGTTGCTCAGTTGCAAACACACACCTTCATTTAAATCTAAAAAATTTAAGCCTTCCGTATTGATATATATATATATATATATATATATACACAAACACACTAATCTGTCAAAACATAATTACCAGCAACATGTATTTACCCAACACTTTTACCACAGGATGACACAAGGTCCATTTTCAAGCAAGGTACAACTAGTTTGAATTCAAAGTTTTCCTTCTCCGAGACTGATTGCCATACCAAGTTTAAAAAGTTCAGTCTTCCCAGTTAATTTGAATTTAGAGTTTTCCTTCTTTTAGACTGGTTGTCTTATTAAGATTAAAGAATCCAGTCTGCCTTACAATTTACCCATAGCTGTGTTCATGCCTTTCCCAAAGCCATTAGCATGAAGTAAAATATATACAGCATTGTCAAGAATTTGAACTGGTGTTACCAATTCCATTTCCTAATCCCATTACACCTAAGTGTACCTCAAATAAAAGTAGGTATTGTAAGCAGCCTGAAATATGTATGACATTAAACAAAGAACAATAAATAACAAGCTTGAAATAACTAAGATGAAATGGGTTGTAGGTTGAGGTGTTTGGATTTCTGAATATGTATATGGGACAATAGACAAATAGCATTGTACAGGATTTGAACTCATCATCAATTCCATTTCCTTTGGCAATAAACATTATGCTAAGCATGCCTCCAAGCAACATGTAGCAAGAATGACAGCTACTGTCTCATAGGAACTACATATGCCAGTGATAGAAATAAGCAAGCTAACCTCAACTATTCATTTTGATGTGTTAACTGCCCCACCACTGAAACCATCTTTAATAGATATGTGAGTGTTAGAACTTGAGGTTCTATCAATAGAAGTATAATTGATCTGATGAATCTGCTTTCTACTGAATAAAGTGGATGGCAGAGTATGTGTGTATAGTTATCTTGAGAAAGTAATGACCCCAGGATACACTGTGGAATAACAAGGAGCAGTGGGGGGGGGTAAATAATATTTTTCTCAGAAACAGTGGGTTTTTGGAAGATATTCTGTTTCATACAACCTATCTCAACATACACACCTTCTTGGCAATACTGTTTTATGTATGCAGTAGCATCTCTAAACAGAACAATTCACACTGCATAAGTTTTATGAAAATAGTCTCAAGAACATAATAAAGTCTTCACTGTGTTGCCCTGGTCACCAAACTCCCCAAATATTAATCTTGTTGAGCTCTTAGAGGTTGTGTTAAACTAACAAGATCACTCTGCAGAAACTCCACTACATAACTTCCTGCAGTTAACATTCTGATACCAGATCACAGAGAAAACCTTTAGAGATCATGTAGAGTTCATTCCTGATTTTGTGAGCACACATAGGACCAATACTTTATCAAGACAAATGGACATGTTTCGGCTCATTACTGTACATATTCCTAAACCTCTTTTCACACATAGTAAATTATACTTTCCCAAAATAACAGCATTAAATATTTTATTAATTTTTTTCCTTTTTTGAATCTAGACATAAAAGAAAACAAATAATATTGAATTTTTTTAAAATTAAAATTATCATCAAATAAATTACAAGTTTAATAATTAATGAGAGGATAACAGCCTTTATGATATATCATCAATAAATATCTTTTCAATATATCATCAATAAAGTAAAGTTGGCGACAACAGTGGAGGGTGACCTGAAGGCTCCCCTTTCAATAGCTACTACACCGAGCTGTAGGGGAGGGCACTACTCCATTGCCTGAATTGCTTTAATTTACCGTTGATCCTTACCTTATAGCACTGAGTGCTAAGCAAGGCGGCATCAAGTACCATTTTTTGAGTCTTTGGTATGACTCAACCTGGGATTGAACCACGGTCTAACGAGTGTTCACCAATAGTCCAAAATTTTGGGCTGGGTGCTATTTTACAATAAACTTTAAGCATGATATTTTAGGCACAAGATCATATCAATGGTTAATATAGTGACCATTTATAGCTTTTCTTTTAATGGAATTATGGGATAGCTTTTAAACAAAAATTTGCACTATGGATTGAAATTTGAATTTATTTGTGCAAAGAGTTTGAAAGGTTAACAAAAAAAAAAATGGTTTACTTACCCGCAAAATTTCTACAGTAACAGGAAATCTCAAGAGTTTATTAAAAATATAAATCAACTGAAAAAGAAAAAAAAATCTTTAAACAAAGGATCAAAGATGAAAATAGTTCTCAGAGAAAATTTTTTTGTAAGATATACAAAATATTACAAAAGCTTTGGGCTCACTATTCTCTTAATTATTCAGAATAGTATCATCATTTATTTTTATTGCATTTCAGCATGTGTTCTTTACAATTCCTTAGATATGAATTGCATCCAGTAACTTTTTTATCTAAAAGAATACAATCATTTTCAAACAAAACAAGCACCCTATGTGTATATATTGATTCATATATACCAGACAAGAGTTGAAAACAAACAACATCATGTGTGTGTATGTATACACACACACAGACATATATATATATATATATATATATATATATATATATATATGAGTGATAAGCCCAAACCTTATAATCAGACATGTGGCTACAATGACAGCTAGTCTCATAACAACTGCACACAGTCAGAGGGATATGAATAGACTGACTACAATTATTTACATTTTGATATATTAAATGTCACTTCATCAAGAATTAAACAGTGCGAGAGAATTTTTTTTTCTTTTCTGGGATGAAGATATGCAAAATATTGATATCTTGAGATCACTATTCTGTTAATTATTCATAGTATCATCAGAGAATTTTTATAAGTTTTTATTCAATAATGTTTGTTCTTACATATAATTCAGGTTTGTGAAATGTATTTTGTTCGTCATAAACATGTTCAATTGCATTTATTATTAAATGTTATTGTTCTTCAACATATTTCCAGTACTTTATATGAGTGGATTCTTCACCTAATTAACTTTACCAATGCTGGCTGCCAATTCCGAGTTTATTGTGTTAAGCAAGGAAGGATAAAAATTCAAAAAATTTAAGGAAGGAAATAAGAAACCATATAACATCCAGTAAGCCTTCTTGTTGTTAGATACTTATTCAGATCTGTGAATTTTTTATCACATTTTAACACTAGTGTTCTTTACCATTCCTCAATTGTAAGTTGCATCCAGTAACACTTGACAGTTAGTTGGCTAATGTTTTTATTTTAATAATTCTCACCATTTTCTCACAAATGGAACAATTGGAAAAAAATTCTTACTACATTCTTTAATAAGGTTTTTTGCATAAGTTCAAATTAAAAACATACCACAATTCATTTTTAAAATATTATGAAGAATATTGAAAAAAAATAATAATGCTACATTTCAAACAGCAACATGATAACAAATTGCCTTCATTTTTAAACTCTCGTCTGGCTTGTGTACAATAACCAGTTTGATACACAGTGAGATTTACATAGTTGATAGAGTAAATGCAGAGGGACTATTCTATCAATTTGCCGACATTTACCTACCGTAATTAACTAACATGAGTTAAATGTAAAAAAAAAAAAAAAAAATTCTCAGCTAAGCAACTTACATCAGCAAGTTGGTTGCTGGAAGCCAAAAGTCGGTTTTAAATGCCCATGTGTTGAATATAAGTGTTTAAAACAGATCAACGATTAATTTTTTTTTTTTTTTTTTACACTGAGTAAAGTTTTTAATTTTATTTCGTTCACGAAACCACATAAACATTCAATTGGTCTTCTAATCAAGTCATATTTCTTCGGTTCCTACTAGATTACCATAGCAGCAATGAACCTTCTCGGTACTAAGATGACCACTTAGTAAAAGCAAGGATTTATCTAACTTGACACAAGGTCATTTCAATGTAAGGGTCACGCATAAATCGAGACTCATGCATGGCCATCACAGAAAAGCTTAGTCCTCCCGGCATTTCCTTTCTGGCATACCTCAAGCTCCAAGAGATAAACTTAACCTTAACAAGTATTGCCAGGAGGGAAGACTCCCTAAGACATGTCGATCAATTAAATATCACCCACCCGACGAGTGCTGTAAGCAATATGAGTGAGGCCAGTATGCGCGAGACTACGCAAAGCTTGGTAAATAAAAATAATAACTTCACAATATTTATTACGGATACCATATCACCCATTGATAACCTCTGATATTTGGAGAATATCATGGCTTAAGTTTCTTCAAAAATAAATTCCAGTTCATTTTTTTATAAACACTTATTTATTTCATGTTGCAAAAAAGGTCATCAAATCTTTTTTTTCATCTCCAACAAAACAAAAGGAAGGATTTACACCATCTCTGACCGGAACATACTCACTTGTTACGACGGGGCGCCTCACATGGTGTAATAGTTAGCAAGATAGACTAGCAAACAATTACTAGTGATTTCAAGTCTAACTGGGTGTCCCATACATCTGGCCTTGTGCTACAACGAAGCAAAGCTTAGTAAATAACGACTAGTGAGTTCGAGTTTCACTGGATACCCCATACATCCGTCGTTATACCACAGTTAAGCAAAGCTTAGTAAATACCTACAAGCCAGTAGCTGCTATTCTAGCTACATGTGGTTGGTCATGTTTTGGCTTATCAGTGTATAGTTAACTTTTGTCTTTTCTTTTTTCTTTTTTTTTTTTTTTTCAACCTGAGCTTACTTAAAGCTTTTTATGTTTTTAAATAAATAAAAAATCACAAAAAATCCAAGTCGACATATTTATTACGTGTAAATCGTCAAGTTTGTCACCCACAAAAACTTCACTCGCTTCTTACTACTCTTACACCGGTCACCAAAACACACTGATACCAAGTTTCCATTTTTCTGAGAGAATCTGAACAACACAAGCATTAAAAAAAGAAAGATCTTTAAAATATAGCTTGCTCAAATCTATTCCAAGGTACAATATTAATTTTTGTATTCATTTATTTATTTGACTATTTGCTGACAAAGCTTGATTTCCACCATGAAAAGAAAATTAAAACTTGGAGAATACTACACTAAAATAGAATTTTTTCCCTTTCCTCGTGAATTAAACGAATAAAAAATAATTAACCTGGTTTGATTGTTTATAACACCTGCATATGACAAAAAATATCTTAAATTCCATGGTTATAAACAAATCCCATACAATTTTCCCCTCAGAAATAAATTAAAACAAAATAATCTGATAAACAAGATGAAAATTTTTTCCGTTCCATTTTAATTAATCAATTTACTCTTTTCCAGGAAATAACAAAAAATAGATTTTTAAATTACTTCTTCATCGAAAGAAGATACGAAACACATAGCGAACGATTCAAGATTCTGATTTTTTAAAAACTGAATTTTAAAATCACGTACGAAAACTTAACTAAAAAGCTAACATAAAATTAAAATAATTTTTAAGGAACAAATTTAATCACCAGTAAATATACAAGGAAAAGTAACTAAAAAATCGTTTTTTCACTTTTTAAAACAGCTGTTTAGTCAGTCAATAATGCTATCAAACAAAGATACCATTTTAAGTACTGAGAGACCGACATTGTTTTATGGGGATGGCCGTACAACTATATATGGTTAGGCGAACAATAAATCACTTAGAAATAACTAAGTATCCACTATAATGGTAGATCATAGTCTTAAAAAATCTAGGAATGCAAAATAGAGTGTCTCATTACCTTCACATCGCTTGGATTGCCTTCTAAATACGCTCGACATTTCAATAATTTCTGTTGAGCAGCCAGTTCCGCCATGATTGTTGATACTAGATGTCGAATCAAGAGCAATAATTCTGTCAGGCAAACGTAGAAGTGAAGGATCATGGGAAATAAATTAAGTCATAATCATTTTTCTAAATATAACTATAAAGACAAAAATAGAATTAATTGTTTGAGAAAACGTTCTCTGAAAATAAACACGTAAAGTAAAGTCTATTTGTAAGTGAAATTTAAAAGCACAATTCGATATCTAGAAACTGTACGTGCTGACATTTTTTTTAAATTAATGTTTATGTCGAACAAAGAAATGACACAAGAGATAGTAAATTATTTTGTAAATCCATGTCCAAAGTTGCACAACAAAGAATATTTTCGTTATGTTTGCGATTTAGTAAAAAAGTAGAACTAAAACACATGTTAGGGCCAATTTCAGAAGATAGGGGATAACAAACAAACAAACAAAAAAAAGGTAGGAACTAAAATAGAACGGGAAGAGAAGAAAAAAATTCTTTCATCAATATATCAGTCTTGGACTTTAACTAAGTTAAAACTTACTGGGGAAAAAAAAGGATTTTTTTACGTACCCATGGGAAGCAGCATGATATAGGTATGCGAATAAACCCTCTGACGGCCTAACGCAATGCCTAACCTGGTCCTGGGCGTATGAATCTCGCAGCTTACGGTCAGGATCGTCAGTTCGATCAGGGAACTACTGCTGCTCATCTGTAAGGGTGGCTTCTATAGATAAGAATAAAAACAGCTATCGAAAGATAACCATGACCCACACTCCAACCACATATATAAACCGCATCGCTCTTCGTACGGGTAAAAAAAAAGGGGGCGTGTCTCGCTGAGGTTGGAGTCCTGGCCTCAGTGTTCGAAAAATCATCTACAGAGCTCAAACAACAAAAACTACTAAAATGCAAACAAAAAATACAAATAGCGACATTCAACGTTAGAACCTTAAGTAGAATAGGTCAACTACCGGAGTTGACTGCATCGGCCGTAGAACATAACATAGACATAATATGTATAAGCTGCGAGCAATTTTAAACAAGTCCTGGAGGCAACACCCCACAAAGCACCAACTGTACGGCCACCTACCTCCCATCACGAAAACTATCAAAGTTAGACGAACCAGATATGCAGGACACTGCTGGAGAAGTAGAGACGAGCTCATAAGTGATGTACTCCGATGGCCCCCTCATATGGCCGAGCAAAAGCAGGACGAGCAGCTCGAACCTACATACAGCAGTTATGTGAGGATACAGGATGTAGCCCCGAGGACCTGCCAGAAGCGATGAACGAGAGGGAAGAGTGGCGAGAGAGGGTCAGGGATATCTGTGTAGGCGGCACGACATGATGATGATGATATATATATGTAGAGAAGAGGAAAATCTCGTATTTTGTTTTGGCGCGCAATTTAATTCAACACTGAATTTCACCCAATCAGGATGACATATCCTATTCAGCCCGGACCTTCATTTCCGGCTAGCAAAACGGGTGAGCGGCCAAATCCAGTCTCTTCGGCTTGAGGCGGCGACCAGAACAGACGTACCTCTGGTCGTCCCTGCTTAGCGATGCTTTTTAGCTAAACAAGCCACCCAGTGTGGACATCTCACTGTGGCTTTAACACTAGCAGCAGCAACATGGACACTCAACGAGGGAACCATCTAATTTATGGATTCTCTACGAGGAATCCCAGTTGAACATAAATTAGAAACATTTAGCATGCCTTCCACAGGCACCACTTCATGTCACCCCAAAAATTTACTATGTCGATCCGAGCGTAACTCCGCTCTCGACAACAGGGAGATATCGTAGACTCTCCTCCAAAAACCAGATACAAAACTACACGGTGACTTTAAACACATCCCTCACACGTCCAACAACACGCTGCCATCTCAACATCCCGCTAAGCCATTTCGTCTCCAAAACTAACAAGTCTAAACACCATGAGTCTTATCCCGCTAAGCCATTTCGTCTCCAAAACTAACAAGTCTAAACACCACGAGTCTTGCAGCTTCCAAAAGCAAACCATATTCCATGCTGCAAATAAAGAACTTTCGTTGTTGTGTTGTTAAAGCAAAGTTTCGTAATTCATTGTGTTATCCTAAAAACCACTACATATATATATATATATATAGAGAGAGAGAGAGAGACGTAATACTTACATTCACCATCGGGGTTAGCATAAGTTAGTCATTTGCTTTTGCTTTTTTTTTCTTTTTTTTCTTTACTTTTTTTTTCTTTAAGTGAACAATTAAATCCCAAAAGTACGCCTACAACTCGTTACAATTCACCCATATTTCTTTAGTTCTTTTTTCCCCCAAGAAGATGTCAACTAGTTGTAGATATACAATTTTGGAGATTTAAAGGTAGCTGTTCAAGCAAATGACTGAAAATTACTCTTCTGAACGTTCAAGAAAGTATTACATTGTTGAATTATGTCTTGTACATTACCATAGAATTGAGAAAAAAAATTCATGGTTGGCCTATTGTGTGTGGACAAGCACCAAAATAAATAGATAAATGAATAATATGAACTCTGAAAAAACTTTGATGACTCATCAGGTTTCATCGCATAAGTCATTTGTTAGGGAACTTTGACCTCAAAAATTGTTTTTAATATTTTTGTAGTTAATTAGTAATAATATTATTCATTTAATAATTTTTTTATATAAAATTCGTTTTTTAAATGTTTTTTGGGGGTAGGGGCGTTAAAGTTGTAATTGGTTTTGTTAATTTAACGATTTTTAAAATTTTCTTTTAAATTCTAAACTATGTTTTCCCACACTCATCATCAACAAAAATAATCATCAACCACTACAACTTTAGCGAAGAATATTGTTGCACGTGTTGTTTACGTTGTTGGTTCCTCGCTAAATGTTGTTGGGAAATAAAGGAGGATGAAGAAGTACGAAGATGCCGTTAGGTTTTATATGAAGGTTTTTAATGACAGCATGTAATAAAGGGTTTACGTTTATGCTGAAGGTCTCGTCGGAAGGAAAGAAGTAAGGAAACGAAATTAAGTTGTTATAGAGTTGAGAAAGTATTTTAGCAGCTAAATGCCTGAGCGAAAAGTGCATCGTTAGGTTATGTGTGAGGGAGATATGTTCGCCATAGTGTAGCAAAAGTCGTGTTTGCTGTTTGAAAACAGAAACGATTGTAGTCACCGCGAGTTTGTGGTTCTGGTTGTTTCGGGGAGAAACGTGAATGTCTCCAGAAAATGTTGCCCAGAGATGAAGTAGCTAGGTGTTGGAGCGGGATTTTGCATCGCAGGCGATATAGCCAAAACTGGAGGCGACTAAAAGTTGTTCCTATGTGTGGCGTATTGAGTTCATCTAATTCATATTCAACTGGGAACCCTTGGTCTAAGAGAATGGACGCAAGGGGTCCATAAATTAGACGGCTTTCCTCATGGTGGTGCTGCTGCTGCTATTCAAGAGAGCGGACAGTCATTACGTCTGTCCTGAACGAAGAAGTTCTGAGAAAGAGAAAGTGTTTGGCGACTTTCCCAATTTGTGCTGCCCGGAAAGATGGTCCGGAATGAATAGGATAAGTCATTCTGATTGGGTGAAATTATGCGTCGACCCTAACGAAAAAAAGCCTACTTAAAACCCCGAGAGTAATGTATGATTTTATTTACAATTTATGATTTATTTACAATGAATGTATATGATGGGAATGGGAGAAAACCCCCGAAAAATACAAAAGGTGAAAACAAAGGAAAAAAATTCCCCGTTTGGTTGCCCTCCCATCCCCCTGTCTACTAAAATGGAGGCCGACTGTTTTCCGGTGTCCGAAAACAAGCCGGACCTACCCTAGGGGAAGAGGGATCCTTGCATAAAAGGGCAAAACACAATACAGGGTTGGGTGCGGTGTGGGAAGTTAAATTACAGAGAATATGAATTATATACATGTGAACTTTCAAGATCTTCGACAAAAGCGGGCTGGGGACGGGTTGAGGTACAAAAATAATGGGGATGGGGAAGATCTTGACAACTAACGACGAGGCTTCAAGGGGAAAAAATAATGCCTACTTACCCGGGATGGGGTCCCGAAGGACCCGTACCGTAGACGCCATGGGCCGGCAGAGGAGGGAAGGATGACTCCAACATTGCCCCCTTTCTTACGACCAGGCTCGCTGCATTCACCCACCTTTTGCTGAATGTTATGCGATCCAAGCGTTTTCTATCGCATTTGATTTTGACCCTAAGCTGATGCCTAAAATACAAAACCGGATCACGATGGAAAAGTTTGCATCGTCATACAATCTCTTGTTTCGCGTCGTCCAAATCACCATTTGGGCTTCAGCTAGGATCGCGAGAAACACCACACGCTTCTCACCCTGAAACGGAGGAAGAACGTTGTCTACGACGTAACCAACGTCGAGTAGCACGAGCTGCTTGGGTTCGATGCGCGCCGTCCACCTCCCGACGTGATCCCAAAACGGGCGAACTCGCTCGCAGTAGTAGAAGGCGTGCTCAGCCATTTCTTCTAAACCACTGCTGCAGCGAGCATAATCGGGCATGTCTGCCAGGCCCGCCTTGTAGTTCAAGCCGAGAACGAGTAACGCATTCCAAACAAGTCGCTAGGTGAGCGAGAACTCGGAGTTGTTCAAGAAACTCGATCCTAGCGCCCAATTCCAGTGAGAGCGGATCTCCTCCGCCGTCCAGCCGCGCCGCTCGCTAAGAGGGTCCGAAAGCGGAACCAACCACTAGCTCCCGGTATAGTTCTTTCTGAGGCTGTGAAAGGTCACTGGACCCAAGAAGGTTACGAAGGGCCGTTCGGCACTCGTGGACAAACAGTACTTCGCCCAAAGGCCTACGTCGACCTTCAGCCTTTGGGTCTGACTTGAGGCGAGGAAAAGTCCGACTCGCCTTTCTTCTCCACACTGCATCCTTTGTCAAGGATCGGCCCAAGTATGCAAGTCTTTCAGCAAGCCAGTGGCTCTTCAGATCAGGCATACCTAGACCCCCGTTGCGCGTACATTGGACACAGACCTGTCTACGGACCATCGGCCTTGCACCTCCCCAGTGCAATCTGGAGAGGGATTGTTGAAGCGCCAGCCGACGTGCCTTAGGCAGAGGAAGTACTGCTAATCGGTAAAGGATCATGGGGAAAACGTACATAATTGATTAGAAAAGGGACCTTTTTAATTGTAAATTTATTTTTGCATTTCAACCGGAGAGATGCCCGGAGCCTACCTGCACAGCGAAATGTTTTATTCATTTTTTATAAGCCATTATCCAGACAACATCCGGTTAATGTTACCTTTTTTTCAACTGAAATGTTTGCTCGAGGTGTTTTTATTTATTTGTTTATTTATTCATTTTGCAGGGGAGTTGGTTTGAAATGTATTAGTAAATCAGAAGAAATTTCTGCATATGACATTAATATATGGGAATATATCTCAGTTTAGTAGCACAAAATAATACCATAAGTGTAATACTTAGCTAAAAGAAGTTATCTCCCCTAATTGGAACTCTTAACGAAAGAAATAGAAACTAGGCATCAGCCTCTTTTTCATAACGGACAAGGGCCATTTAAAAAATAAACGTGTTTTTAGTTAATAAACGCATGTTGTTAAGAACACACGTATTTTGACGTAATTATAGATTACAGCCAGGTCGATACAATAAGGACTAATTATATCAAAGCAAAAATTGATAATACGCAACAAAATAGCAATTGCAAGTTTTGTGGTGACAGAGATGAAAGAGTGGATCACATAATAAGTGAAGCAGAGTAAACAGAGATAAAAGAAAAACAAGAGTAGGCATGGAAAAGTAATCCATTAGGAATTGTGCAAGAGATTAAAATTTGATCATCCTGAGAAATTGTACATGTACAAACCAGAATCTGTCTTAGAAAATGAAACACACAAAATTCCCTGAGACTTTGAGATACGAACGAATCATCCAGAAGGCCTGATCTAGTATTAACGAACAAGAAGAAAGTATGAGAATTAAAAATGTAAAAGGATTAATTCTCATTTGTGGGGGAAATTACCGCAAGTTTCAAGTTCAGACACTGAATGAAAAGACAAGACAAGACAAATATATTCAACAGTAAATTTAATACGTAAAAACAAGAAAAAAGGAAAGACAGATAAAGGGATAATTTTTGCAAATTTTAGTGTGATTTGCGGAGAACTTAACTTAGAGTCCGGTTAACAAAGTTGGAAAATTTCGAGGGATGTCGTAGATTTCTTCATGATAATAAGGTAGCTGTGTTACAAAATTCCTTATTGTTGAAGGGTGATTCGTAGATGTATAATTTCGTGGGTTGTCATGGAGTTGAATTTGTTCAATTTCAAGGTTTGCTCCTGGAAGCGAGTGGCGACTTATTTTACCAATTCAGTCTGAATGAGTTGACTCTTTCAGGTCCTTACAGGTTTAAGCCGAACCGACCACTGGCTGTTTTCTCATTAACAGTGGGGGTCGATGACGTGGCGAGGGTTACCGGAATCTTGCGCCTCAGAGTCCTGAGGCCCCCAGGTCAAGAAATGGGACATATCTCGAATCGACACGCCATCCCTAATCAAGTCCTTGTGGTTTTTAAAGGAAATTTTCACTAAAGCAACTTGCCAACAAATGGATTTTGCTGACCACTGAGCAAAAAGAAAAAAAAAAAGATATATAGATACTTAGATCTTGCCAGAGAACTAAAAAAAGCCGTGGAACGTGAAAATGACGATGATATCAATTGTAATTGGTGATCTTGAAACGGTCCCTAAAGGCCTGAAAAAGGGACTGGGTTAAGTAAAAACCAGATGAAGAATCGAGATCATCTCGACCGCAGTACTGTTAAAATCATTTAGAATATTTGCTCGGTAAGAGTCCTAGAGACTTAAGGAGACTTGCTGTCACTCAGACTTCAGTGAAAAACTCGCATAGAGTGAAAATAAAAATAATAATCCTCTTACGTTATTCTCTTTTTCAGCAAGTTACTCTTTTTATTATTTCCAAAAATGTATAACAAAGCCCGACTACAGTAAGGCACCTGAATTCATTAAAACCAGTTTCATTTAAGGCAAACGACTTCGGTGGGGGGATCAAATTTTACATTCTCATCTATGTATTACCTCCTGAAATAGTTGTGAAGCTACTTGTGTCTGTACTCAATTCACTAAAATACGAGGAATTAAGAATCAGCAAACAAAGTTATAAATGCTGAAAAAATTTATCAAGACCACCATGATAAGTGGTTGTTATATTCGTGTTTAGCAATGTAAAGGAGGAGCGGAGAGAGATTTGAAGAGGGGCAACTTGCTTGCTAGGAATATCGTACAAACTGCTTGATAGAAGGAGTGGAAAAAATGGTTAAAAAAATAATAAAGAATCAACGAATGAAGTAGAATTTCTATATAGAACTGTACACGACGTCCCTTTTTCTTATATTAGTTTAGAGGACTTACAAAGAAGCTAAGTTGTTGAATGTCCGTTCTATGGTGTTGAGTTACCGAGCCATTGGCCTAATGAGTAGAGTGTTAGCCAATGGTCCGGGAGACCGGGGTTCAATTCCAGGTCGAGTCGTACCAAAGACTCGAAAAATGGTACTTGATGCCGCCTTGCTTAGCACTCAGCACTATAAGGTGAGGATCAAGATTATAGTGAAACAATCTAGGGAATGGAGTAGTGCCCCCACCTACACCTCGGTATAGTAGCTATTGAAAAGGGAGCCTTCGGGTCACCCTCGATTAAGGTCGTCAACTTTACTTACTTGCTACATAGATAGCTTATTTTGGGTTATCCTTTGTGTGTATGTGAGGTAAGGTATGTTGGTCACAAAGAGATATGTTCTGAGTGCTTTCTATGCCTGGCGGTTGAGACGAGTGGAGAAACTACCCTCTGTCAACGATGTGCGGGGGCTGCGAGAAGGAGAACTGCCCATTGTAGCATGTGGGATGTTATTTATGTGCTTTTAATGGGATTTGGAAAGCGTCCAGAGCTTCTGTCTCCAGTGCCTTCTATTGGCTCAAAAAGGCTTCCTTGTCACGTGGTTGCTCACCGCTACGTCTGCCAATCAGATAGTAACCTTGAATTGCCTACAGACCGTTCTATTGAAGAGTTTCTGACTTAGAGTGTAACATGGTCATCCGTCGGTTTACTTACTGGAGATGCTGTCAATAGTGAGTCGTATTGACGTCAGCACAGAAATTGTAAGGCACAAGTTCTTACTGGGATTGTGTCCGCAACTGGCGTCCGTTGTAGCGTCACAGAAAGAAATATTAATCACTCAGGAAAAACTTGCTGATGAATTGATGACTCTTTAAACAGTAGTGCGTCGCTTTTCAAGTAATATCAAAGCAGATAGGCGACACACAGGAAATCCAGCCCACACAAAATCATCAGCAAAAATACAACACAATTCCTTTGGCCATCCAACCATTTGGCAGAATCAGGCATCCAAGTATGAAGCACCCATATTCATTATGGCTAAATTGTAAACTTTTGTACAATTGACCCTAAAAAAGAGTAACAGAAATGTTACCAAATTACCGCCCATCTTACCTTATCCACAACATTCCAGAAAACGAGGCGAGCAGGCTGCGTTATCTCCTAACAGACTCGTCATTTTTTAAGTCACAAAAAAAATTTAGATGATAGATACAGGTGCCAGCATTTTCATAGAAAATAGTATCATATTACACCCAACACAGTTTCCATCTCTGGCGTTAACTTGTTTGCACAGAGTTAAATGGTTAAACAGTTCTATTTGATTCATTGACGAGACCCTAACAGGTACTACCACTCCGTGTCAGAGTGGACCTGGGAATGATGGCAATGAAGAGGTACTCTACATTCCTCAAAGCTTCAGGACTGAACCTCCACCATCAGATTGTTTCGTGTCATATCCTGGATACTCGTTTTTATGTCTTACCCTTCTGCAAAGTGATAGTCGGCGTATTCTGCAGCCCCAGCCAACTGGACTGTAATTGTAACGGTGAGATATAGTATTTAGATACGACAAATATACAAAGATAAAACACCAGTCACCAACACCATAGCCAATTAACCTCCCAACCTTTAGACAAAATTTAATAAATACAATCATGTTGCATACTCCGAGGATAATGAAATAAGAAAATTACTACGAAATTTACGACGGGATCAATACGGAAAGCCATGCACAATTTTTTAATAAAATTAAGAAAATTTCAGAACAAAAATTGCCGGCAATACGAGCTGAATTTTAAGAGCTCCAGAAATCCGGAGTGATATCACTCTCAGAGAGTGAGTGGAAATCCTCACTCCATGTGGTATCAAAAAAACGGTCCGTATCAAATCAAGCTCGTATTGATTTTATTGATTGATTTTAACGGCTAGTCAACCCATCCATGGCTATTTTATACCTAGAGGTTAGGGAATCGTGTTCAGTTTACATATATTTTTACACTTGAGCAGTTGTTTCTTAAGAGGCTTTTTTTCCTAAGTTGTATGATATCAATATTCCTATTTGCACACAGTTGTATGTCGGAGTTATCGTGGCGTAGTGACTAACGTGCTGGATAGCGACATCCTATTAGCACTATTACATTCACTTTTGGGCTAATACCCTTAGGAAAGTTATGAACTCCTTCATCACCCTCTACTATACATTAAATAGTACCACTACTGTCCTTCTACAAGGATGGCATAATCATCCCACAAAGGTTGATATGCCACTAAATAAATAAACCAAAACAACACAGTTGTATGGTTTCAGGTATTACAATCTAATACTAATAATCATATGGTTTCATGTAATTGTTTCTATTTGTTTGTACACAATTATATGGTTTCAAGTAAGTAATAATAATCCTTAGAAAAAAATTATAACTTCAAGTAACAATTTTTATATAGCATCAAGTAATTCCATCGAATATAAATAATTTCTAAACATCTATTTGATTGATGGGAGCTTAACAAGTACTATTACTCAGGACCAAAGTAGACTTGAGAGTAATGGCAATGAAAAGTCCGCAGATCTCCAAAACTGGAGCCTCACCATCAGATGCAGTTTAGTGTTATACCAAGAAGACCCCTTTTTTGGTAGGGGGTCTTACCACTATGCAGTGGATAAAGCCAGTGTATTCTGAGAGGGCGGTTGTTGTGATTTCTGAACTATTAATAGTGTTAAAATTGACATTCTGCTGCAGAAAAAGGATTAGGAATTGACAAACTCGAACAAAGGAAAAACAACACAGGTGCATTACGTAGAGAGGACAAAACTTTAAGGGCTAATGAGTTAGAAAAGGCTTAACAAAGGGGAGATAATAATAGGAGTTATCGGACCTGAATATTACTCTTTTTTAACAAATAGCATTACTAAGACTGACTACTATCCGATACCGAATATTAATTAATTCAACTCAAATCTCGCCAACAAACACTGTTTCTATCACCAAATAAGTGTATGCATCGAGAAAGTAGCTAAAACAGCTGTAACAACCCCATTCCGATTGTTTGTAATCGGCGATACGCCTTTCGATCGGATGAATTCTGCAGCTACATTTCAACGCTTCACGGACAATATATTCTTTAAAACGTTGTGTTTTAGTGTTTTAGTGTTTCGGGAAATGGTTAATTTCTCTAACACTATAAATTATTTGGCAACATAAATGAATAACGAAACTTATTTTAAACAACACAACAAAGAAAAGTTTATTATCGTAGCAGGTGTAAAGGAGTAAGAGTGAGAAAGTGTCTCTTTTGGTGTCGTTGGTTAGTATATTGGTCCTTGGTTTGTAGGAAACGTGTGTGAAGCTAGTAGCAGTGTGTTCTTCAGCGATGGGGTTCCAAGTGGAATCAGTTGCAGTGGATGTAAGAGATGTCTGTAATGGCTGCTGGTTAATTGCTCTCTAAGCTTGTCCGCTATACCAAAATGAACTAGAAAAAATAGTTCTAGAGGAAGAAGGAATCAATGCGTTCTGCCTGTCGATTGGTCGGTTATAGCCGAATTGCTTGGCGGGGGCATTGATTCGCGAAAGGAAATAGATCTGTGGCTGCTACACCACCCCCTGTTTAGGTGGAAAGCTGACAGAGAAAAAGATAGCAGACGCAAAACAAAGAAGGGTATATTTTATACATAAATAGTTTTACAGAGTTTTTTGGGCCAATGAACTCGTCGACCACTACGTGTGGTGGTGACGTAATTGTCTTTTGGCATCGTATTTTTTCTACAGGTGTAAGGATATGTTCTTGTGTGTAAGTAGGGGGATATGTGGCTCTTGTGTGTTTGTGTTAAGAAAGGCTCTTTTCACCCAGTCAATAGATACAGTTTCTTTTTTGCCACTAATGTCAAGGGTGAAAAGTTTATCAGAGCGTGAAAGCACGCGGTAAGGGCCAGTGTAAGGTGGAGTGATAGGGGCTTTGATAGCGTCCTTTCTTAGAAAAACGTGATTCCTTGAGGAAATATCTTTTGGGACTGATGATTTGATGGTCTGTTCCCTAGGGTGCATTGGTGAGGGATTACCAAAATAAGATCGCAGTCTGTTTATATAGAAAGCTGGATCTGTTCCCGTTAAATCTAAATGGTTCAACATCTGACCTGGTAATGATAGAGGTACTCCATAGACGAGTTCGGCTGGAGAGTATCCTAGGTCCTCTTTGATAGCTGCACGACAGCCAAGAAGGACAACAGGTACATATTCGCTCCATCACTGTTGGTCAGGATAGGCGCACAATGCGGCCTTCCATTGGCGATGGAAGCGTTCTATCATCCCGTTAGAAGCAGGGTGATAGCTCGTAGTTCGTATACGATTGATCCCTAAAATTCTGGAAAGTTCCTGGAATAGGTGGGATTCAAACTGTCTACCACGGTCAGTGGTAATAGTTGTTGGAACTCCGTAACGCGTTATCCAGCCTGATATAAGGGCTTGCGCTACGGATTCAGCTGAAATGTCCTTTAGGGGAATATCTTCGGGCCACCGTGTAAAACGGTCTATACAGGTCAGGAGGTAGGTAAATCCCTGACTGACCGGCCATGGTCCAACAAGATCAATATGGACATGGCTGAACCGAGCGTCTGGGGTGCTGAATGTTTCGAGAGGTGCATGGATATGTTTGTGCACCTTTGATTTTTGGCAGGATACGCAAGAACGTGTCCAGGCAGTGATATCATGCCTCATATTTGTCCAGAAAAATGTAGCTGAAATCAGCTTTACTGTGGCTTTGGGTCCGGGGTGTGCCAAATGGTGTAGGGTGTCAAAAACAACCCTACGACGAGTCAGGTGACGATAGATCAAAGGTGTCCAGACGTGGCTGGTCTAAAGCCATCTGCCGTAAGTCGATATCCGAAGGTGAGAACAGAGAATTAATGGTAAGGCGAGACAAGGCGTCCGCTGCAGCATTCTGTTCCCCAGAGATATGTTGGATATCGTTGGTAAACTGCGAAACTGTTGTTGGAGCCTTACCCATCTCACCATAATGGACTCTTCTTACCGTTATTAGTACTGAGAGATTTCGCTGCCAGGGGCAGATCAATATCGGTGTTATCCGAACAGTACGAGACTTCTTACCTTTTCTATGTAACTCTATCTTTCTTGTGTAATATAATCTGTTATCTAACATCCGTGTTTGTGTTTTCATTAGCGACCCTTTCCGGAGCCACAACAGAAACAAAATCCAAGTGGCGAGTTTCACGAGGAGAATACTTGTCCGGCTTAGAGCGCAGTGCAAAAGTAAGCGTAGATCACAAATTGCCGGCCCTATAGTGAATGCTGAAAGTGTTTCACTGCGAGATACATTGCCAGGAGTTCACTGCCAAACGTGCTGTAACGTTGTTCTGCCGGTTTCAGCTGTCTCGAAAAATAAGCGAGAGGTTGTAGCTGTTGTTGGTGGTGTTGTTGCAAAACTGCATCAACTGCTGTGCCCGATGCATCAACGACCAATGAAAACTGGGAGTCGAGTACAGGATGTGCAAGTTGCGATGTTGTTGCTAATTTCTGCTTCACTTCGTTAAAGGCTTTTAACTGGATGTCATTCAGCGAAATCTGCTCATTTCTCTTTTTCCTGTTACGTAACAGGTCAGACAGAGGAGACAGGAGATCCTCACAGTGTGAGATGAAACGTCTGTAATACTTAAGCAGACTGAGGAAGTGCCTTAGCGAAGTGAAGTGTGTGGTTGAAGGTCTTGTAGAGCCTTCACCTTTTCAGGTAAGGGAGATATCCCTTCAGGGCTGATAATGTGTCCCAAGAAAGTTAGCGATGAAGCACCGCAAACATATTTACCAGGGTTAATCCTCACCTGGTACTTCTGAAACCGTTCGAATAGTTGGCGGAGGTGAGTAACATGTTCCTCAGGTGAGGCACTTGCTACAAGGATGTCATCTATATAATTATAGACGAAGTCCAAATCACGCACAACTTCGTCCATGAAGCGTTGAAGGGTACTAGCCGCGTTTCGGAAACCGAAAGGCATAGTTAAAAATTAAAACGCTCCAAATGGAGTTGTTACAGCAGTTTTTTGTATGTTGGGTGGATTCACTGGTATCTGATAGTAAGCCTTAACGAGGTCTAGTTTGGAGAAGGCCTTACAACCATGCAGAGATGAAGCGAAGTCCTGTATGGGATTGGGTAACGATCAGATACCGTAATGGCATTTAGTCGTCGATAGTCCCCAGTCGGACGCCAATCTCCAGAACGCTTTGGAACCATATGCAAAGGGGAAGCCCATGGACTGAACGAGAGGCGTATAATTCCCAGCTGCAGCATATTTTTAAATTCTGTCTTCGCTGCCTTTAGTTTATCAGCAGGGAGGCGGCGAGGGCGTGAGAACACCGGAGCACCTGTGGTCTCAATGTGGTGAGTTATTAAGTGAGTTGACTTGCTCACAACAAAATTCAAGTTCGTAAACTCTGGGTAAGAGCGTAGTAATATTTGGTATGGGTCGTCGGTGGCGGCAATGAAAAACACCGGGCTGATGGGTGAGGTATTTGCCTTAAAACCCGTGACGGAAAGTTCCGTATTGCCGTCAATAAGTCGTCGTTTGCGCATATCCACTAAGAGATTGAAGTGGTGCAGAAAGTCCGAGCCTAGAATGGGGTATGGTAAATCAGCTACAGTAAAAACCCATGTAAAGTCTCTCCGTAATTCCAAGTCCAGAGAACGAGAAATTTGACCGTACGTGGGAATAGGGGAGCGATTTACCGATTGCAGTGTAATTGGCGACACTGGCGGCTTCTCAGCGAGGAGTTTCAGTGGCCAGATACTGCAAACTGCTCTTGTGTCAACCAAACAACGTGCTTGGGACCTGGAGTCTGTAATAAAATAGGCACGATTGTTACATAAATCTTGTGGAGAGTGTGCCGTATTCAGCTCTCCAGGGAAACCAGGGAAACTTAATTTCCCTGGTTTGAAAACGAACAGGGGATTCTGCACCTCCGTGCCTCCGCGCCAAAGCGACTGTGATAAAAACATAGTCCTGGCTTGCTTGAGTGGCGGCGGTGGTGTGGGGATGGCGAACGACTTTTATATTGACGTCTAGGCAGTTGTGACCTGACTACGGCTAATTTACTTACTTACATTAGTAATTTACTTACTTACATTAGTAAGCCGCACCAAAGCTTCGAGTATGGCCACTGTAAAGTAAGTAAAGTTAGCGACCATAGTCGAGGGTGACCCGAAGGATCCCTTTTCGATAGCTACTACACCAAGGTGTAGGGGAGGGCGCTACTCCATTCCCAGGATTGCTCCACTTTACCCTTGAACCGTACCTTATAATGCTGAGTGTTAAGCAAGGTGGTATCAAGTACCATTTTTAAAGTCTTTGGTATGACTCGACCTGGGATTGAACCCAGGTCTCCCGGGCCATTGGCGAACACTCTACTGTAATGTCCATTTTCTTTTTAATTCATAGGGTGACAACAGACCCCCCAAAAATCAAAGAAACACGTGAGAAAGAAACAAAAGGGAAAACATGTTTTAAAAGCCACAAGAAAATAAAAGGTAATATTCGTATTTAAAAGAAAAAAAATGTTTTGTTTTTTTTTGTTTTTGTTTTATTTTTAGAGAAGGTGCTGCTTTAAAGTTCCTTAGTAAGGAAAATAAAGATAATAGTCAGTTTCAAGGCCTGTCGGAAAACAAACGATGAGATTCAAGATGGCGTCGCCCAATCACCATTTAGGCGGGAAAATGAAATGTTAAGTAGGAAGAAGACTCTCTTTTAGCTTTGACCGTACAACTTTCTAAAAAAAATGTAAAAATGTATTACTCACTTTCTCTCCTTTTTTTTTTTTTTTGTTATTGCAAGAAATTTTTTTTGTACCACGTGGTCAGTTGAAAAGAGCAGAGTAGTAAGTTTCTTCTTCCTTTTTTGTCTACCTCGCAGGCCAAGCTGAGGGTAATAATTTTTTCTTTTTTTTAACTTTGTTTTGTTTGAACAAAATGTTATGTTCGTTATGTTAGCTTGAGTTGGTGTTTTTCTTGTAGACGGGCTGAAAAGAAAATAATTCCTCGTTGGAAAGTTTTTTGGTTTTTTGGGGTTTTTTTTTTTTTTTTGTTGAGGCACGTGTTCAAAAAAATGTCGTTATTTGGGTAAAGGGAGAATTTTGTTGTAGCTTTCTATTTGACGGCTTGCAAAAGGGCGTCAATATGTCTGGTAAAACGAAAGATGATATCTCGTTTTAAAAAGATTGTTTTACTTGCCACAAAATTTTTCTTTCCTTTATGGCTTCGTAAACGAAGTATTCTAAAATCTTTCTCCGTCACGAAAAAGGTATTTTTTATGGATATTTTTCTGAAAGAAAAATTTGCGCCAATGTCTTCACAGCCGATGAATGAATTGAACGAAAACGTGTGTCACAAAGAAAGAACATTCGTAGGTGGTTGTATTCTTTCGGTTCTTTGAGTCAGGAAGCTTTTTCTCTTTTTCTTTTCTTTTTGCTTGTTCTGCTGTCCGAAAATGGCGGCAGAGTTTCGTGTTGTTGTTTTTTTATTTGTTTCGCAATTCAGAAAGTGCCAATATCACGTCGGGGATCACCAAATTGGTGATCCCCGACGTGATATTGGCACTTTCTGGTGTTTCGGGAAATGGTTAATTTCTCTAACACTATAAATTATTTGGCAACACAAATGAATAATGAAACTTCTTTTAAAAAACACAACAAAGAAAAAGTTTATTATCGTAGCAGGTGTAAATGAGTAAGAGTGAGAAAGTGTCACTTTTGGTGTCGTTGGTTAGTATATTGGTCCTTGGTTTGTAGGAAACGTGTGTGAAGCTAGTAGCAGCGTGTTCTTCAGCGATGGGGTTCCAAGTGGAATCAGTAGCAGTGGATGTGATAGATGTCTGTAATGGCTGCTGGCTAATTGCTCTCTAAGCTTGTCCGCTCTACCAAAAGGGACTAGAAAAAATAGTTCTAGAGGAAGAAGGAATCAATGCGCTCTGTATGTCGATTGGTCGGTTATAGCCGAATTGCTTGGCGGGGGCATTGATTCGCGAAAGGAAATAGTTCTGTGGCTGCTACAGTGTATTCGTCTATCTGGACAATATGTTAGTATTGGTATGCTTGATATTAAGGAAGATATTTATTGGAGTCCCCACTCACTAAGGATCAATTTCAGCATTATTATATCCATTGATATAATAAAACTTATCACAATAGGATGAAATAAAAGATAAACGCATTTGTATATTTAACTTTTTATATACATAATATAATAATGGTATTAAGAAGAAAGAATACACAAACGCGTTCCAACTACAAGAAATATGCGCATGTCGTTTTATGATTAAGCTGTGTTAAAAGGATTAGTTATAAAAAAAAGGAATCCTTTCAAGAAAAATATAATACCATTTCGAAAAAAAAGAAAGGAAAAAATAAAATGACAAATGTGCCTCGTGTGTACAACTAAGAACTATTTATAACCAAGTAAATGAAAATAAATAAAAGGAGTTACAAAGTTTTGAAGAAAAACACAAGTAGCTAAAATTAATTGTTATTTTAGCGACCCGTCAAACGAACTGAATCAAGTAACAATGATACAAATTGTTTCGAAAAAACACTGGGTCACCCATAAATTACAAGGAACTGATATGTCTTCAACAAACAAAAGAGGTGGTTCTTACAACTCAAAAAAAGGGGTGTTGTATGAATGGAAAAAAGATTTGGAAAAGTCTCTTAGGTGAAAATTATCTTTTGAGAAAACCTGCTCACTTTTCCGTCAAGAATAAAGCGAATAATGCAGACACATGGAGGTACATTCAGCAATTCCTTCAGCACTTGTATAGGATAGAAAATTCAATTATCATGGTCTGAATCGAGACAGCACAAATTCACAGATATAGGCAACAACACATTTCGCCAGGAAGAATACAACACAGCAGAGTAGTTCCGGAAAATCTCGTAGTTAAAGTCGATACAGCACAAATTCACAGATATAAGTAACAGCATATTTCACCAGAAGAAATCCAGCACAGCAGCAAAATTCTCTGAGAGATTTACTCCCTATTCACTATTTTTCCTTAACAGTAGGGAACAGCAAGATTTAAAAATCAGCACACCCGGCGAAAATTCACAGGACTATAAAATGACGTCTTTACAGCGTCATGGCTCAAGCAAAAAGGATTATTCTCTCAGTATGCGGTGTCAGTTCCAAAAAATCCCATCATTTCCTTCTGGCGATGACAACCATAAAAGTCCTTTCCGAGAAGATGTTAACAGAATAATTCCAACAGTGTGTCGAGAGAGTACAAAAATGGGGAAAAAAAGAAAATTTGAAAGAGATAAAATTTGCAATATAACAGTAATTTGGAGAGAATAAAATATGCAATGTAAAGAATTTAGAGTAAAATTTAATTTGTGGAAAGGACACTAAAACCAAGTTTAGTATTTAACTTGGTAATGTTTTTAGTGGGCTTAATGTAAAATTTATACGATAAGTTCAAACGATAAGTTCGGGAACTGATTCGAAAAGATAACACAGATAATAAAGTTTTTAAAAAGGAATTTTATACAAAAGAAACAAGAAAGATAGGGATAGAAAAGATAAAGTGTTGCAAATTTTAGTGTAATTTGCAGGAACTTATCTGAGTGAGTGTTCGGGAAATAAAGTTCTTTGAATTTGAGTATTTTTCTTTTCTTTTTAGTTTTGTCGAAATGTTTTAGTTTTCATTTAATTTCAAGTCTTCTGTAAAGTTATCTTTTCAGCAGAATTCTCGGTTGAATTTTCTTTCAGTTGTTTAACTTGGTAGAATTTTTGTAGTCGACTTTCGTTTAATTTTACTTTTATTTCTTGAGAAGCTTCTTGCCTGTTTGAAAAACTTATCGGTTGTTCAAGAAGCGAGTGACGAACCCCTTCTGCTGGCTATTTTTTCTTGCTTTTCAGATTGGTCCCCGAATTCGTAATAAGGGTTCCCATAGTAGTTCTCGACAAATAGTGGGAGGTAGCTTTTTGGTGCCGTATTGTCTGGGATTATTTCACCCTTTTCCACTCTGGCCAAATCAAGTGTCGCACGTGGTCGGTTTGATTTTTTTCATAGAAATAAATTTTCATACTATATAAGAAGAAATTAATGTATCGAATGTTTAGTCAATCTTAATAAACAAAGGATTAAAATGCAATTCACAAACGAATATTAAGTAATGCAATAAGCAAAAAATTAATATGTAATAGATATCTGATTAATGTTTCTTAAATTCGTGTTTACCTATGGCAACTAACGGTGTAATAAAGAAACGGTGTGGCATTGGGACAATGCCTACTCGTTTTAAGTCTATTACTTCTTTTTTTATTTATTATATTATTCTTATTTTATCATTTTTTATAAAAACATATTTATACTTTATCTATTAAATTTAATTGTATTCTTTATTAGAAAAATACTGAATTAATTAATTAGTATATTTTGTAAAAATTATGGATTAATACAGGCCATTGGCCTAATGAGTAGAATGTTCGCCAATGGTCTGCGAGACCGGGGTTCAATCCCAGGTCGGGTCATACCAAAGACTCAAAAATAGTACTTGATGCCACCTTGCTTAGCACTCAGTACTATAAAGTGAGGATCAAGGGTAAAGTGGAGCAATCCTGTGAATGGAGTAGCACTCTCCCCTATACCTCCGTGTAGTAGCTATTGAAAAGAGAGCCTTCGGGTCACCCTTGACTAAGGTCGTCAACTTTACTTTTACTTACTATATCAATATATAGAATTAAAAATTTATAAATCACTTAATTAATGGTAGTTAAATGTATTTAATGTTGATAATATATCAAGTTAAATTATTCTAAGAATTTTGCTCTATATCATTTCTTTTCTAGTATTAAGCAAATTTCTGCATAAATATTGTTACGTGATATCCCACTGAGACGATGGAAGTGGGATGACTACTATCCTCTAGTTTGAATTAACAGTAGCAAGCCATCAGAGAATGACTGTTAAGAAAGAATATGGGTCACAGTGGAGACCAGATGTTTATACTTGGTGACCTCACTCGGGTCGCCTGACACGGGGAGGTAGAAGCCAAACGATTGGCTGGGACCCTAAAACGGAAGTGGCACCTTCTTCCCGTCAGCGAAAAAACGAAAAGAAAAAGTCAGTTGTTGGACAGGGCTCGTGGCAGACGGAGCCAAAGCCAGTACTCCGGGTAGAAGAAGACATAAAAATATTTCGGATTGAAGAAGCCATTTTCTTCAAGCCAGTGTTAAAAATCGCATAAAGTCTATTAGCCCGTAAAAGAGGAAAGATTCTCCACAGGAACTCCATCAAAGAAAATAAGATAAGTACCCTTTGGGACTGTTTCTCCTTATACCCAATTTTATATACCCTCTCTCTCTCTCTCTCTCTCTCTCTCTCTCTCTCTCTCTCTCTCTCTCTCTCTCTCTCAATTTGAAGGAAAACGAAAGAAAAGAAAAGAAGAAAGACATTTATGTTCATGGACTGTTCATTTATTATATATTTGACACGTGAAGGTGTATATCTATGTGCAGTAAAAGATTGATATATTTTAATGTTTCCACGTGGTCTAAGTTGTTATTTGTGGCGTCTGCTACGAATTTGTTACTTCCTGTTTCTTTTCCAGCTTCTGTTCGCCTTATGTTATCTTGCTTAAAATTGTCCTATAAATTCCTTTAAAATATCACACGGGAAACCGGAATTGCCGATTACTATAATTAATATTATTACGTCTCAACCTAGAGGTCCATATCTTCCATTGTCTAGGGGAGGAAGACTAGCGATCTGGTGGGTGTGTGTATAGTGTGAAATTTGGAACCCCTTGCCAGCGGCAGTCAGTCTGGCCATAAATTAATCCCCCACATAATATGCCGGTTCTTATATGCCTGAGAAAAAAACTCTGAACGAGGACTTATTCTACAAGAGATCAAGTCTTCACACGTGCAAAAATAAAGTCTCGTTTTGGGATTTTAAAGAATTTGCCGTCACAATATTTTAATATACATATTTTCTCATCTAAGTATAAATTACACTTACCATGTAAACTGTTTGTCGAGGAGGATCTTTTGATTATATTCCAATTTATAACAGGTGTTAATCCTAGTTCTATTCGATACTAGTAATACTTACAGCAGTCCGATTTCTTAATGTTGGATTTCTAAATGATTGTAGGGGATTGTAATATCTATCATTATTATCATTCTCTTTAGCTGAAACGTTGGCTTGATATACAATATTACCAAGGTTACATTTGTTTCCTAGTGGACATTCATTTTTTATTTTACAATTACATGAATGTTTTAAGTTGTCATTGTTATTCAAGTCCAGTTCATTTATCAATTTCTTGTTGTAATTGTCAATTATTTTAGATATATTGTTAGTACAAAAATAACTAATTTTTATATTATTCCTATAAATTATTTCTCTAAGGGGGCTATCATCTTTAAAATGTTTGCTTATTAAACCTAGAAAATATTTGCCTATATTGATATAAGAGAGTTTGCAAAAAGAAGGGTTAAACCAAATAATATTTCTATGTCTATTTTTATTAATATTTCTACTTACCTTATTGTCCATATTTATATTATTATCATTTCCATTGTTTCCCCTATTTTTGAGACCATTATTTCCTATGTAGCAGAAAGAATAACAAACCATAATTTAGTTCAGGAATGACTTTGGCCGTTGAAGTTTGAAATTATACATTTCATCCAATGAGAATGACCGATGCTATTCTGCCCGAGCACACCTCCCCGGGCACCATAAAAGGCAGCGCTAACCATGTTCAACCTCTCTTCTCCTTTCCTCCTTGCTGGCAGCAAGGTAAGACCAGCCGACTCGAGAGATAACATTTCTCTCTCTATCCCGGGACAATTCCAACAGCAGACAGAGGGACTTTTCATCTCGAGAGAGTACTTTTCAACATTTGTTCCTCTGCTTCCTTTAGGAGACCATTTCCTGGTCAATTATTTCTCCCTCCTCAACCAAATGGTCACCGAAGTATCTGGCTAAGTACTAAATTCCCGCACCGCCATTTACAACTGTCTTTTCCTTCTTCTTCGACTCATGACACAAGGAAAAACTTCCTCTCAAGCTGTCATTAAACTACAAAGTTGAAAACCATCAATATCAACGCCTTCATAATTCATTTTCTTTCTTTTAATATAACAAGAGGCGACAGAACTCTACAACGTCAACTGCCATTTATGTTTAAATGGTAATATCATCTGCCCTCATGTTATACCTATATTATTGCCCCTATTTATGTGATTTCTATTGGCTTCTAAATATTTAAGTTCATTTTCATAACCGCTACTATATAAAGCTTCATTATAAAATTCCTTATGATTATCAAATATGTTTTTAGAAGATGATAATCTGTTAATTCTAATATTAATCGCATTAGAAATTTGTTTAACTATGGATACAGGGTGGTTAGAACTAACATTAATGTATGTTGGCATAGCACTAGATTTATCAAATGGTTTATAGGAATTGTTACTTAAAATGTGAGTTACGTGTAAAAAATTTACTATTTTCAAGTTAGAACTAATCTCTATCTTTAGCCCTATATATTTAATGCCCTAATGACTTTCTTTTGTATTTTTGATGTTAGGAGTCCATTGCTATTAGGGATAGAAATTAATCCATCGTTTCTATAAATTCTAACGTTCTTTAAATTCAAAAATCTACCTAGGATGTCTAAAATGTATATTCCTACTTAGTCTGAAATTTGGGCAGAGTCAAATGATATATTTTTCTTTTTGCTTTTATATATATATATATATATATATATATAAATTAGTTGAACTTTATGGCATATCAACTATCATAAATTATTTAGAAGGAAAAAGTAATAAAGGAAAAAGCAACTCTAACATTTACACATGCGAACTCGCGCGCAGACACACACTCACTCAACGAGGAAGATTAGTTGTCAGTTGAACTTTATGGCATATTAACTATCATAGATTATTTTTAGGGAAAAAGAGTAATAAAGGAGAAAAACAAAAATCCCGAAAGTATATACACTTACATGGATACGAACACACAAACACAAACATACAGAATACACTCTTATAAAAAGAAAAAGAAAAAAAAAAAACATCTGCAGAGATGAAAGTTTGTTACGAACAATTAACTCGAACTAGACATTCACAGACATAAATCCTGGAATTAAAAATAACCTCAACCTTATCGAAACAGTCACCATTATAAAAACGAAAGGAACTCTAGAACAGGACCTAAAACGCCAGAAACACGTGTTGGAGAAGAATGAATATCCTAAAAATTAATTCTCTTGTGGACCTCTTCCTTTCAAAATACTTACTTTTTTCTCTCAATGGACCAACAAAAAATGTATATATATGTTTTTAGATACAAACTCATGAATAACGAAAAAAGAACACATTTACATAATAAAAGTAATAAATTGCCATTAACAAAATAACAAAAAATCTTCACGGACAATTAATTCCAGTGGGACACTCACATACACAAAACTAAGGATCAAACAAAATTAAAACGAAAAATCAAAACATTTTTTTATTATAAAGAAATTCAACACAACCAAAAATCCAAATGCTGATAACGACTAGAATATCCGAAACAAATGTCGCACAAGCATACGGAATAGTTGAATAATATTTTGCAAGTGAGACTATAAAGCCATTACGAGTGAGTTCGAGTCTCAGCGGGCACCTCACACATCCGACTGTATGCCTCAACAAAGCAAAGCTTGTAAATAATTCTATATATACGATTTGTATAAATACACACACACACACACACACATATACATATATATATGCATTTACTTTTACACACTCATATATACATATATAAATACACACACACACACATATATATACGCACATATACATATACATACACATACATTTATATATACACAGACACATATATACATATATACACACGCATATATAAACATTTATATATGCACGCATATATACATACGCATATATATAGATATAGATACATATATATGCATATATATGCTCACATTATATATCTGTAGAGAAGAGGAAAATCTCGTATTTTGTTTTGGCGCGCTATTTAATTCAACACTGAATTTCCCCCAATCAGGATAACATATCCTATTCAGCCCGGACCTTCATTTCCGGCTAGCAAAACGGGTGAGTGGCCAAACACATTCTCTTCAGCTTGAGGCGGCGACCAGAACAGACGTGCCTCTGGTCGTCCCTGCTTAGCGATGCTTTTTAGCTAAACAAGCCACCCAGTGTGGACATCTCACTGTGGCTTTAACACTAGCAGCAGCAACATGGACACTCAACGAGGGAACCATCTAATTTATGGATTCTTTACGAGGAATCCCAGTTGAACATAAATTAGAAACATTCAGCATGCCTTCCACAGGCACCACTTCTTGTCACCCCAAAAATTTACTATGTCGATCCGAGCGTCACTCCGCTCTCGACACGCAAAACTACACGGTGACTTTGAATACTTCCCTCACACGTCCAACGACACGCTGCCATCTCAACATCTCGCTAAGCCATTTCGTCTCAAACATCCAACAAGCCTAAACACCACGAGTCTTGCAGCACCAAGAACAAACCAAATATTCAAAGCTGCAAATAAAAAACCTTTGTTGTTGTGTGTTGTTAAAGCAAAGTCTCGTAATTCATTTGTTGCCTTAAAAAATATAGCGCTAAACAATTAACCATTTCACAAACCGCTATATATCCATATACACATATGACACATATTATATATACATGCACACACATATGAATACACATATATATGTGCATAGACATATACATATATACATACATATATACTGATATACATATATATACATACGCACACATACATATGCACACACGTGTTTACACGCACACATATGCACAAATATCTCTATATATACTCATATCTATATACATATGTCACGGGGCCCAGATAATGCGTCGATCCCGCGGACAGTTGTTGGCATGTGTGTTGATTGTGATTGACAGAAGACAAGACAAATGACAGAAACAGGTGGATAAGTTTAAATTTCAGGTTTTATTGAGCGAAAGGTATATGTGTGTAGAATCGGAATTTGTAGTATTACGTCTGTATAGTCTCTGTTGGGTGTTGAAAGTCAGTGTTGTAGAAAGTCATAGTCCAAGGTGTCCATTAGTTTGTGGCGAGAGCGCGTCTAGAAGATGAGGATGGTCTCGGTGCTTGGTGCAGTAGCTGTATGGTCAGTTAGTAGATATTGCTGAAGACGGTCGATGATATGGACGCATTGGTTGGTCGATGTCCCTGTTTATGCAGTCCTTGGTTAACTGTGTGTGTGTTGATGTGGCCTCGAAGTGTTGGTGCTAGCCCGAGAGTGAATTGCTCGTGGACTAGAAGTTGTAGATGCTGGTTGCAGAGGCTGTGTGATCGATATCACGGTTTATTCAATCCTTGGTTGACCGGGTATGTGTCGATGTGTTGGTGCAAGTCCGAGCTGAGTGCTCGCTCGCGAACTAGTTGCTATAGGTTCTATTGCTTGGTTGCGCAGGAATGGCTGCTGGGTTAAGCTGGACCTAGTCTGCAGTTGGTGCTGGCTACTGCGTCGTCGACTCGTGGTATCTGCTGGGAAGATGTAGTGAGGAGACCAAAAGTGATCTCAGAAGACTTTCTGAAGTTAGCTCTTAGAAGAGCTGTTTGAATGAGAGCACAGCAATGATTGGTTGGTTGACTGTGCTGGGTCCACGGCTGTGATTGGTTGGATTCAACGTCGTCTGCTTTGACTGGTTGCAGACCCCTCGTTCAGCAGTTTGGTTTGGTGGTGAAGACCCTACGCTGCTTGGAGAGGAACAAATGCCTCTCCTCCAGGCTCGAACGAGCCCGCCGACTACTCGTTATTTGTCCCTGTCTCCCACTAGACAGGATTTGACACAAGGTCAATGACGCGAAGATCGGATTATAGTGGGGGTTAGTGGAAGGGGAGGTCGGATACGAGCTGTGGCTCAAGCCCTGCTGGTCTATGCTGGTCATCGGCTCACTTAGTGCAATGTGAGCCGGATGAGCCTACCAGGACATGGACTCAAATAGGAGTCCAGGCACGGATGTTTGATTATAGCTTAAAGTGGACCAAGGGGTCCAGTGCTATTCAATACTTTTCCGTGACGTCCCCGCCCACCTGAAGGTAGCCCAACCGAAGTAGGGAGCTATTCGGCCTCAAATCTGTCCTAAGAGAGCGAAAGAGGAATAGATATCTCTTCCGGCCGAAGCCCAGCCGCCTACTCGATTTTCGGTTGCTGCCTGTTGTGTTTATATAGCGTCAGACGTTGCTATACTACTGGGTCGAGTAAGTCCTTTTATTAAATATAATAAAGAAATATTTCATTGTATCTTGAAGAGGAACTTTTAAATATGATGTACTTCATCCTGAGGTTATAAACCTGTTCTCGAAAGGCCAGCAGAATTAATTCCTTTCGATAAACAGTTCGTGTGTTAGTAACAGAAGTTCGCTTTTTGAATGACATTTTGTTGCATGACATTTTGTTGTCTGGCGTCATGGATGACTCAGCGTTTTCTCCAAATCGGAGATTTTAGGTTAAGTAGCCAGGAAGGCTACAATACATACACACACATAAATATATACACACTTCACATGTCGTGCAATGTTAAAAAATGTAAACAAACCAGACTACTCCAATCCCTTAAAAACGTGTAGCGGTTTAATTTATAGGCACAGAAATGAATTGCGAAACTATTCTTTGGTAACACAACAGCGAAAGTTTTATTTGCAGCTTTGTGGAGGTTTGTTCTTGGTGCTGCAAGACTCGTGGTGGTTAGGCTTGTTGGATGTTTGAGACGAAATGGTTTAGCGGGATGCTGGAAATGGCAGCGTGTCGTTGGACGTGTGAGGGAAGTATTCAAAGTCACAGTGTAGTTTTGTGTCGAGAGCGGAGTGGCGCTCGGATCGACATAGTAAATTTTTGTGGTGCTTGTGGAAGGCATGCTGAACGTATCTAATTCATATTCAACTGGGATTCCTTGGTCTAAAATATATTAGACGCAAAGAATCCATAAATTAGAAGGTTCCCTCGCTGAGTGTCCATGTTGCTGCTGCTAGGGTTAAAGCCACAGTGAGATGTCCTCACTGGGTGGCTTGTTTAGCTAAAAAGCATCGCTAAGCAGGGACGACCAGAGACACGTCCGTGCTGGTCGCCGTCTCAAGCCGAAGAGAGTGTGTTTGGCCGCTCACCCGTTTTGCTAGCCGGAAATGAAGGTCCGGGCTGAATAGGATATGTCATCCTGATTGGGTGAAATTCAGTGTTGAATTAAATAGCGCGCCAAAACAAAATACGAGATTTTCCTCTTCTCTACATTCGTATGGTCAAACTTTAACTTCCCTTGGGATCACCTTGCCCACCCAGTTGTTGATGTTGTTATTACTATTATTATTATTTTCTCAGTCAAAAGTGAGTCTGTTTACTTTTTGCGTGTGTGTTTTAATGATGAATTGCTACAAAAAAATTAATTATAATAACAATTAACCCCCATGGATTAAATAAAGGGTTCGGTTTGAAGTTCTGTGTGGGCTCCCGAGTTCGACATGAATCACCTGAAGAAGACTAAGGGACGAATCGGCCGAAATATTGTGAACATTGCAAAGATGAAGACAATAATCCGAATACTTCATGTGATAAAAATTATTTAGTTTCATCTCAGAACTTTAGATAAATAATGTAAATACGAGTTGTATCTGAGGAAATTTGTTGTCTATTACTATTTCATTTATATTTCAAAACTTGTCAAATTAATAACAACACTTTGAATAATTAACAGAATAGTAATCTCAGGGCATTAATGGTATTTGCATATTTTCATCCAAGTCAACAACTCTAACAAATCGAAAGCATATGAATTTATGCCTTTCCCAAAGGCATTGGGAAAGGTATGAATCTATCTTTTCTCCCTCCAACTATGGGTAAACAGTAGGGCAAATAAGATTCTTTCGCATTGATTTGGCATCCAGTCTAGAATAAGGAAAATTCTGAATTCTAACCAGATGTATCCAGCTTAAAAATAGACCTTGTGTCATATTTTGTCTATGGCAGAGGAGTACTTCTGCATGTACTCCATCTCGATGTGTACCAAGCAATAGTTTTTGTATACGAGTAAGATAAGAGTTGAGGAATTTAGGTTGACCTGACATAGGATTCAAATTTATAAAGGCAGTGGTTTAGATAGTCTGTTCTTTCTAACTGCTTATGATAACACAAAAGACAATGATGTCCTTTCATCTACAAGCTTCGGTTTCAATATCGACAACATTCCACACTAATCAGCAGTCACGTCCAGGATTGACAACTCTGTGCACCCTGAACTCTGTTTGAACTGTAAAAAGAATAATGCGGTGAAAGTTGCAAAATAACATCAGAAATTACCCCACGAAATATTTTTTTCCAAAATTTTGTATTTTTTTTTTTGCGAAATCGCATTTAAAGACATAATATTTTGGGATTTTAGTCGTGATATTGGTGACGCTGGAAACCTGTATCCATAAAATTAAAACTGAGACTAAAGGAAAATTAAATAATAAAATTTATTAAATAATTGATATTTTTAAGTTTATTATCCATTTTCATATTATGTTTAATTAAATGACCAAAAACAAAAATATATTAAAATATATAGTTTAAAATACAAATAACGACTTACTAAACCTCGTTTTATTTACTGGATATTTTTTCGGCTTTCACCGGTGGTAATTATCTCTCCGGAGTACTTCGGTTTGTTTATGTTTTTTACCCTTATAATTAACGCAAATATATATATTTCGCAAAGTAGACATACTATTAAAATATTTAAACATTTTATAATTATTGTAATTTATTTATATTTTAAAATTTAGTGTTTTTTTTAGTGAAAAGTCGGTTTACGAGTTAATTTTGGAACTAAACAGTACAATACTGTTGTTTGGTAAGTAAGCATTATTACTTTTTTAAATGAATTTCGAAATTTATTTTCAATTTTTTAAAAACATCTTCGTGTATTTTCAGACAATATATATATATATTCTTTTTAAAGATATTTTGATTAAAAAATGGCAGGAAAAAACACTGAAGTTTCCACTCGAAGTAAAGGTGCAATTAAATTTTCAGGTTTACCATTACCATTGGATAAAACTGAGCTACGAACTTGTCGACAAATAATTCAATACAGCTATTTTTTAATGAACACTTATCCCCACCTTTCTTGTTTAAGTATTTCTAAATTAATAGCAAAGGACGTGATAGATATTTGGAAGGCTGTCAACCTTTGTTAAAGGAAATTAGTGTTGTCAACAATGTGAAAATTCTATGCTTTCAGAAGGCAAAGCAAATAAGTAGGAAACATCTACCTGCTGCCCAAACAAAATTCTGGAAGGAAAAGTTGGATACATTTTTTATATATCATCATGTTCGTGCAACCTGCCAATTTTAAGTTGTGACAATATTAATGCACCAAAGAAAATTGCCAGACTAAGCACATCATCTGCACTTGTCCTCTGACAAAAAAGCCAACAAAAAAAAATATGAAGATATCCCCACCAATAGCTTCAACATCATATGTTCAGGGTGATTGACAACACGAATACAAATACAGGCTGTGAAAGTGGACTTGTTACACTTTTAGAAAAAAAAATAAAAAGAAATCTTCACACAATTGGTTGCTTCTTACATCAAAATGAACTTCCATTTAGAGCTCTATTCAAACATTTAGATGGCACCACAAAAAGCCACACTACATTCAAGGGTCCATTGGGTAAATTATGTGCAAATGATTGCAATAATTTACCCCAAAAATCTTTTTCAGCTGTTGAGAATCCCCTGGAGTTTCATTTTGGAATGAAAGATATGGATAGCCTTAGTAGTGACCAAAGACTACTCTATGAATATACAGTTGGTATTTCTAGAGGTAAGGTGGACCCTAGATTTGCATCGTGGAAAATTGGTCCATTAAACCAGGTAAGGTGGTTAACTTTGGCCATCAGGCTCATGTGCCTATGGACTCGTGGGGCATATCCACAGAATCGTTCGACCAAACTATATAGTTTGATAAATTTTATTGTGAACGTTTATGCTATTTGCTGGTTTGATATAAAAAATGTAACAAGTTCCATCACCAGCAAATTTATATTTACAATATGATTGACAGGATACGAAAGAAACCAATTGAGGTTCAAAGGATTACATTAAAAAACCTCCAGTATAATGCCTTGGCATTACCTCTGGAGAATGTTTTATTTTCAATGGTGAAATTTGATGAACCTAAAGTGAGAGAAGAGGGTATAAAAAGAATTTTGACCATTAGGTACGTTAATATCTATTCATACAAAACTGGTTGAAGTACTTGTGCCAATTTATTGAAACATTTTAAAGATTACATCTGATTTCACCAAATATTATTAAAGCAGAACAAATTGCATTTAAAAATTAAACTCAAATTATTTTTTATATTCTTTCAGAAGAGGGAAGCCAGTCAAGAAAAGATTTTAAAAGATCCCAATGATCAACTTTAAAGCTGTGCACTGGACTGATTTAATTGATTTGTCAGTAAATGGAGTCTGTGAGCCACCACTCACACTAGACTTTTCTGACGATGAATTACAGAATTCATTGTTAACTGGTGAAAAGATTAACTTGCCAGATTTCCCTTCACATTCCCAAGGTGTGGAACGGGCAGTTAAGTTAGTAACGGAGGCTTCTCAATCCGTGTATGGCTTTGAAGCAAGGCACCAGCACATACTTGCAAATGTTTTGTGCCAACAATTGAGATCAGCGTTTTCATCTAAGGGCTCATATATGGAACTATTTGATTCCATATATTAAAAATTATTAAACAATTATTTGTTTTTCCATATTTGTTTATTTGTTGTATTTCAATTCATATCAAGAAAAAGTTTTTTTTCAATATATTCGAATATTACTGCTTGAATAATAGCATTTTAGATTCGACACAGGTAAAGCAGGGTGGGGTAAGGGTTCAATTTTCAATTTGAAGTTTTGTTATAATTTATTTATTATATTTCCATAAAATGAAATAAGATTTCCTAATTTAAATACTGAAATTGTTTGGTTTTTACATCAATATTTAGGCCAAATCTGGCAAAATCGAGGACTTTTCAGTACGTGTTTATTCAAAATCTTTCGTGCCAAATTAGCAAAAAACCGTTGAAGATTCAGATCTAATTTTTGGTTTGAGTATTTAATAGGTATATACACAACTTTCAGTGCATTATTCTTTTTGATATTTAAAAAAAAGTGAAAAATCAACCTACCCTAATACACAACCCCTGACCTACTTTTTAATTTTAATATGAACGAAGATGTAGAGTGCTAGTCAAGAATAGCTTGCTGATGAATTTACGCTCTGTTGAAATATACAACTCCCGTTGTACATGCAGATGTAGGCAGAAACATAATGACGAACTTCAATGAACGAACGAACGAACACACTTCTTTATAAAAATATACCTCTCACACTTTATTCGAAAGGGTTGATGTTGATTGTGTGTGAGAGGTGAGTTGGAGACGGGGACAGACTGCTATAAATTGACCCAAAGTTCTTCTGACCATAGCACCACTTCTTTCGCATTCTGGCTGTGCTGCTCAACCGGGGGTCACTGAGGGCCGCAAGCCCTCAGTCTGCAAGCTGATTCTCATGCTGGCATCTTGTCCCCCAACTGACTCCAACTGCAACTCGAACTGAACAGGAACTGACTTGAACTGACTGACTCAAGCCGTCTGTGGCACCTGGTTATATAATTGTTTGACATCCACCTACTTCCTGTGGGCGTACGCATCTGCACCGAATTCAACCACGTCCACAGGTCGAGGTAATATTCCGACATCCTCGACTGGATGCACCTGCCTCGCCGTTCTTCTGCTTATTTACACAGGTGCATCCCTTGATTGACGGCTCGGTCGAGGGTCAATATGTTACACTCCTTTATCTCCTAGTTCTGAGCTAAATAGTACCACCACTCTCTTTCCGAAGAATGGCTTTGGCATTAAATAACCCACAAAGTTTGATATGCCATTAGAGAAAGAAACCAAACTATATAGATATATATATATATAATAGTACATTGACCATCCAGAAAAGAATAAATTTCAGTCATGTGTCTTTTTAACAGAATATTTATAGTTCGATCCAAAAATCGCAATTTCCCCATCCACCATAAATCGACACCTTAGTTTTTGAGAAAAGAATGTATTAGTGAAATATGGCTGATAGATGAAATTGTAGTGAGTTGAAAATGTACTTTCGAGATTTAATTTTTCACTACAAAAAAAAAAAAGAAAAGAAAGAAAGCTAAGGACTGAAACTTCTTTTTATCTGGCTAGTGAATATAAGTATTACATTTCTATACATTTTTTGTACATTACTGCTGAATTAATGGAAATATTCGTTATTGGGCTATTTTGCCCAAGTACCGGATATAGATTTTATGTTCCCGACAACTGATAACAGAACTCTTGCCGGTCACGTGACCCACTTTGACCAATCATAAGGCACAACGGGCAATTCCCCAAAAGTATATACACTGGAATGTGCTGTCTGTTCTATTGACTTTTGTCAGCAGGCCAACACAAGGTGTATCTGGGCTTTGGCTGTAACACACATGTTGAGCCACTGGCTCAACAACGTAGTGTACCCTTCTCCGTTAGCGGCGCACTAATGAGCCAACAAACCACTTTTGGAAACCTCATCCCAGACACGGCTATTCTCAACTTCGTAGCTTGTTCACTGATTGACAACCACACAAGTCCTGACAGCACAATGCGCAAGTTCAGTGACTCTCAGCGGTTTCATCTCATCAATGACTCTATAACGAAGAAGGTGGTTTAGGTTACCCTCTCCGTTATATTGAAAGGAAAATAAAGAAGACGAAACAAAGATGCCATAAGGTTTTCAATCTAGATGTTTAAAAAAAGATTTGTTGAAAAGGAAACCTTTGTGCTGGTCGTCGTAGTGTGTGAAAGGAAATAGTTATTGAATTGAGAAAGAATTAAAGGAGTTAAATGTCCGAGCAAAATATACGTCGTTACAGTCAAGGCAAAAATTGAGTTGCTGATTTTAGAACAGGAATGAAATATTCAACCATAAATGTGTGGTCCTGTTTACTATAGGAGAGAGGCATCATTGTCTCCTTTAAGGTTGTTCAGGAATGAAGTAGCTGAATTGTCAGAGGCGGAATTAATTCGTCTAATTCATATTCAACTGGGAACCCTTGGGTCTAGAAGGGTAGACTCAAGGGTCCTTGAATTAGACGGCTCTTCTCAAGGTGTAATGAAACTGCTGCTATAAGAGCGAGGACAGAAACACATCCGTCCTGATCGAAAGATGCTGAGGAAGAGAAGGTTTGGCAGGCTTTCACCGAATTCGATTTGCCCGGGAAAGTCATCCGGGCCGAATGGGATTCGTCATCCTCACTGGGTGAAAATATATGACGAGACCAACGGTCAAAATAATTTACGCGCCAAACATACGAAGTTCTTTCTGCTACTAGATCTTTCTGCTACAACTCCATTCTTCACACGTTTCAACGTGCAATGCATAAGACCTTACGTCGTTAACCTCAAATCAAATCTATCTACCAGCAGGCCCAAGAAGAGAACACCATCGTCCATGCCATCCATACAGCTAAAGAGAAACCCTCTATCTACTTTAACCACTTCCGGTCTACGCCCAAACTTATCTTTCCTCTACTACAGTTCGTTAAGACGAGTACAACCTTAACACCAAACAGAACCTTTAGTCAATGGACTTTCCTACTATTTGTATCAATTTTTCTGGGCTTTTTTTTTCTTGTTTTCAACTCTTGTTGTTTGTCATTCCTTTCTTTACTCTTTATTAATCCCTCTATGTCTCCTCCTCCTCTGCATTACAATGAACGTATTATCAAGTTCGGAATAAAATTTAACAAAAACTGCAACTGATCTAGCCGTTTTACATCATAGACTTATCCACAAAATTATTCAAGAGGATTCCTCCTTTTGTAGTGGCTAGCGTGCTGGATTGTGAGATCATAGTATGTGAGTTCGAACTCTAGTCATGCTATTACATTCACTTTCTGATTAATACCATGGGAAAAGATATGAGCTCTTTTATCCTCCTCCCAGCTATGGATTAAAACTATCACTACTGTACAAGGATGGCTTTGGCCTTCAATAACTCACAAAGATTAACACTCCAATAAAAAAAAAAAATTATTCAATATTACTTTTGTACCTCAAGAGCATACAAGGCATACTTTTCCATACAGAAATTTTAATAAGATAGAAAAAGCATTTCCAAACGGAAGTTGGAAAATTTGCTATTCAAGTTTTATATTTCAAATATAAAGTCCCATTATATATATATATGATATAATTAAAGTAATTAAAGTAATTATTGTCTCAATATCTACTTATATATATATATATATATATATAAGTAGATATTGAGACAATAATGCTAATAAGTGCTCCACAGTTAAAGATGTGAACCACTAAACTTTTTATAGAAGTGATTTTCTTTATAGTAGTGAAAACTTGTACAGAACCAGCCATATTTTTTAATGAGTTGATAACAGAAAAATGGTCCACTAATGTGCTACAGATTCTCCCAAACAACACTCCTCAGATTTTGAATTCAAAGACTAGTTGCCTTACTAAGACTAAAGAATCCAATATGATCTACTATTTACCAATAGCTGAGGTTAGAAAAGAAAGGTCAATACCTTTCTCAAGGGCAAAGAGAAATCCAAACAGCCATACCCAGGATTTGAACTCACTTTATCGAGTCCATTTCTTACAATGATCTATGCCACAATAAGTTTTGATAACAGATTCTATTAGAGTGTTAAGTGTATTTATAATGCTACAAAACTCACTTGGTTGACTGGGGCTGTAGAATATGATAACTGCAGAGGAGAAAGACACCCTCCCAATTAGTGTTCTGGGTAGGACTAAACCATCTTATAATGATGCTCCAAGCACAGAGTTTTAGGGGAACGTGGAGTACCTCTTTATTGTTATTAATTTCCGGTTCTATTCTTACCTAGAGTAGTAGTACCTGTTAGGATCCCATCAATGGGTCAAATAGAACTGTTCTATCATTTACTATACATGAAACCTTTTAACTGTGTGCAAACAAATGACTAATATTGAATAGAATTATTAGTATTGGATAGTAATATCTGAAATCATTTATCAGTATGCAAACAAATGAGCTCTAGCTCATTTACAAATAATGTTACCTACAAACAATTCACTTACAAATCATATATATATATATATATATATATATATATGTAATATATATATGGCATTAAATAACCCAGAAGGATTGATATGCCATGAAATACAACCATACTAATCATTACAAAACATAATACAATTTCTATGGATTCTGCTCAAAAAGAGCATCAGTTATTAAGATTAGCTATACAATAAGACTAATTATGTAAGAACTAAATTAAACATATGTAATTGCTAATTTACTTAATTTAATATTCCCAATTGACTAATAAGGTGTCTTCTAAGTATGATGCTCAACTACATCCCATCATAAGGCCATGATAACTTTCACTTACCTGAAGAGAACATGCTGTTTCACATGTCTTTCATGTAAGTAGCTATTTGTGATATGAGGAAGTTCATGTACTTATGTTACTATCACATATTGGTTTGTTTAATGGCATATCAACCTTCAAGGATAATTTAATGACAAAGTCATCTTTATAGAAGAAAAGAAGTAGTACTATTTAACCCATAGTTAAGAGGATAAGGGGGCTCATTCCTTTCCCAAGGGTATTAGTTCAAAAGTGAACACAATAGTATGACTAGAGTTTGGACTTGCTTACTTCAAGACCACTGACAAGCACTTTGGCCATTATGCCATTGGGACTTCCCCTCTACTATGGAATATGAATATGCAGGAGTTATCATGTATATAAGGACTCATCCAAAATGATACAGCATTGAGTTTGTCAACAACAGTTGGGTGAGAACCAGAGAGGGACATTAAGTTGGAATATCAAAATAGAACTTTGTCAGTGAGAGAGAAACTCTGTCTAACTTTGATTGTGAGCAGAAGAGTCCCCATGGTTTGATGGTGATTGTGTTAGACTGTAACATCATAGTAAGCATGTTCAAACTCTATTCATACTATTACATTCACTTTTTGATTGACGCAGCAATGGGTCAAACAGTACTGCTAGAATGACTTTGGTATTAAATAACCTATAAAGGTTGATATACAATTAAATAATGAAACCAAACTTTTGTCAGTGAGGGAGAAGGAAAACAATTCTGCTTTGGAAGTACAGTCTTAACAACAGTTAGAAAGACGTCACTTTCAATGAGAAAAGAAACAAGCCTCTCAGATTTATTGCTATAGAAGCTCCACTTCTGGAGCTTTGGGAAGTTAGCAGTTTCTCCTTCGTTGCTGCTACTCTGAAGTCTACTCTGATTTGAAGTGGTAGTACCTGTGGGTCAAATAGATCTGTTGGAAAATTATTATTATTAGAAATATTTGAAACCATATGACTCTATACAAATTATTTCCATTAAGAATAGTTACTTGAAGATATCATTTTTTTTACACTTGATTATTATCATTAGTTACTTGAAACCATAATTACTTGGCATTAAATCACCGAAGAATGGTTGACATGATGTAAAACCAGCCAACTAACCAACTTAGACCAAAAATATACATTGTTCTGGTTGAGTAAATTAATTCCCTTGATTTCAATGAATTTTTTTTTTTTTTTTTTTTCTTCTATAAATATTTTACACAGAAAGCTTTTCTCTTGATTTGGTTAATCAGAACAGTTGGTCCTCATATAGTTCTATTAACTGGAATCTACTGTAATTGATAAAAGTTTTAAAAAATAACAAAGTTTTTTGGGGTTTTTTTTGCAAAATAAGAAATTTATTAATCCTTCTCAAATTGACTTCAACTTGAGAATATCACAGGAAAAAAAACTGCTTTAAGACAGACATACAAATTCCTTTTTTTTTTTTTGTTTACAAACTCAAAATTATGAGTCTAGCCTTCAAGGGACAATATTGTCTTAAGCAGAACAATATAGATTTGCAATTAACAGAGAAAGAAAGAAAGAAAGAAAGAAAGAAAGGAAACAATATATACCAAATATGGCAAAGACTAAAAGCACCAGGTATACAAAATTTCCAGAAAGAAGTCAGTCAGGGTGATATAGAGAAAAAATTAAACATTCTAGAATTCTGAAAGAAAATACTTGCTAGTTTTTTTTTTTTAAACTAGTGCTTCAGTACATGCAACTATCTGTGGGTTGTCTACTATCAATTAAATGTTTTAAGTACACATCTCTTTAATCCACTGTTATACACTGTTGACAATTCTAAACAAGTTCTGGTGTTAATGAAGAGAAAAATATAGAGTTAGTAATACCTATATTGTGTTACCTTAAGGTAGGCAACATGAAAACTTTTAAGCAAAAGAAAGTTTCAAAGTATTTTTCAGATACAATAGTTTGTAAAAGAATGAAATAAATAAACAGAAAAAGGTACGGAAAAGTTCTTAGCCTGACCAAGATGGAAATCCGTACTATTCCATATATTCATCCTGTAATTCAGTACAGGTAGCATATTACTAAAAGTTCCTTAAACTTTAAAGTGGAAAGGGATTCCTTTCTTGGCTGGGCAGAGAACATTTCACCACCCCCTGATAAATGTCTACTTAAATAAAATCTTGTCCATTAAAGTAAGAAAAAATAAATTCTATTTAGTTAACCTCCATATAAATATAAAAAGTTTTATTTTGGTTAAAAAAGATAAAACAATCTAAAAAGGGGAAGTTGTGATTCCTTAGTAAATGAACAACAAAAGGATATTCTTTATTTGTTTTTCATTAAATGTATAAAGTGCTCTATAATCTACCTTATCTCATTTGCAAGAAATAATTCCATCAAATTTGTTTGTAGTACTCATCACATCAAGAAGAGGATATATTTGTATATTCTTTAATGACCCATTAATTGTGCCCCTTGGTATCTATACACCCTATACATGAACACAAACACTATTCTTCTTCCAGCTATGGGTAAATAGTAGGGCAGACTGGCTTTTTTACCTTGGCATAGTAACCAGTTCAGGAGAAGAAAAACTCTGAATTCTAACCTGTTAAACTCCACTTAAAGAAACTGAGTTTGTGTAGCCTCCTGATCATGCAGAGGGGTTGGGTAAATATACATAAAAATGACATTCAAACTTGCAGACATTTTTGTTTAAAGCTATCCTATCATTTCATTAAAAGAAAAGCTAAAAATGATTATATTATATTTATAACAATATAATAATGATTATATTAAGCTTTTTATCATTATAATAAATGTAATGTTAACTAGTTATCATTTACTAAGCTTAGCTTAGTTTTGCACAAGCTCATATGTATGGGGCACTTAGAGAGAATTAAACTTATTAACAATGGTCTGTTACCTAGTTTGATAAAACCCCCATTGCTCATTTAAAAGGTTCAAGGATTAAACCTAGAAACTATTTCTATCTGTCTCAGTAATTATTAATGAATTCATTTCTTTAATGAATATATTCTTAGATATATAGGAATATATCTAAGACAAGAAATGTTAGACTTTAGATTCTGATGTATTTTTTTTAAATTGATAGAATTCTTGAACAATTAATTTTAAATTAGCTTTTCTTTTATCCTATACACAAAAATAAATAAATAAATAAATAAATAAAATAATGAAAAAAAGAATGATAAATTTGGATAACTTTAGACAACTCTTAAAAAGATTATGACTTCTGTCCCAAAATAGCTATTACATTTACTTATTGCATAAACATTATATGTAAATGTAACTATTATGGGACACAAATAGTAAAGGATTTTTCTAAAAAGGATAGTAATAAAGAAGTATCTTTAAACTTTTAAACAAACATTTGTTGATAATGTTGACAAATTATGACTGAAAAATAAACATATCAAAATATTTCCAATACAAAAACAGTAATCATTTATTAAATTTAGATTAGATTGGCACAAGGCCAGAAATATAGGGGCCTTAGTGAAAGTTAAACTCACCAAAAAGGGTTAGCTATCATAACCCATTAACCATTACAATATGAGAAGTTCATAAAAACTAATTAGGGTTTAGAGTTGGCACGAGGCTACATATATGAGGCACCTAGTGAAAATCAAATTTACTTCACAGTAGTAAATGATCTTTGAGTTGAGTTTGCTAACCATTGCACCATAAAGACATAGTTTGGCACAAGGCCAAAAGTATAAGGTATTAATTAAGAAATGAATTCACTAGCCAAACCCAAATAGTCCACTATTCAAGGCAACTTCTAAAAAGCTAAGCAGAATTTTGGCATAAGGCTATAGATATAACCCAACCCACCCAGGATTGAATTCACTACTCAGTAGTGATTGATCAATGACAATAGTTTGCTAACCATTAGACCATGATCAGTTGCTGAAAATATTAACCTCATTAATACATCTATAAGAATTCCAATCATCTTAAAAATGAAATTATTACCACAAGTCTCAAACAGAAAACTGAAAACAATTAAACTAAAACTTAACACTTTGCCTAAATTAAAAGATAAAATATACACTTTTTAATCTTTAAAGAGATCTTCAACCAAAAGTAGTACAATAAAAATCTTTTTAAAAGTTTTAATTTTTGGTTGCTTTTTCTTTTATGGAAGATTAACAGATATTTTGTTGGACAGAGCCAACATTGATAGATTGTCATTATTAAAGGGCAATAAAATCACTGTAACTGGCTTGTAAGATAAGTTTTCTAAGCAAAACAAATACTCTAGTAAATATCTAAAAGACTAAAAAATAAATTAAAAAAACAAAAAGCAAAACAATCTAAAAATAGATGATTTCAAGAAAAATATGGTTACAAAATGTTCATGTCAATGAAACAGGCTGAATTTACAGTGACTCAGTCATTTCCTTTCATCTGAAATTACTTTAATTTAATTGAAAATAATCAAAAACTTATAAATTCTATTTTAATAAAATATTCATAAATCTTATCTCACTGCATTCTCAAACTGCACTCATTCATATCATTTATCATAAATAAATTATTTAAATATAAATTTACCATAAATCATTTTTATCATCAATCTGTATGTATCCTAATTATGACACTAAACTGCATCTGGTGGTGAGGCTCAAGCTCTGGAAAGTGCAGAGTTACCTTTAATTTCTATTACTCTGAGATGGTAGTGCTTGTTAGGGTCCCATTTAGGGCTTAAATAGATCTCAATGTTTAAAATGATTTCAAACTATATCAATACATTGGCTCTTAAAACATTGTTATGAAGTGTTTACCTGTTTAAAATGATTGCAAAGTTATATTTTTAATACTGTATATAATTGGAGATGATAATTGTTAAACTGACTCCAGCATAAAATAAACGAAGAGTTGACATGCTGCAAAATTAAACAACCAATTAATCAATAAAATTTCTATTCTGATCACTGTACACACACACACACACACATACACACACACACTCACACACACACATAATAGAAAGTTTGAAATAGTTATTGTAATACTTGTAATTTCATTTATTTGATTGGTTAGTTGGTTGACTTTTATGTCATATCAACCCTTGTAGGTTATTTAATGCCAAATCATTATAGTTTGTAGGTAACATTATTTGAAAATGAGCCAGAACTCATTTGTTTGCACAGAATTAGTTTCAAGCATTGCTATGTAATACTAATTGTTCAATATAACATTGATCCTTTGTTTGCACATAGTTAAATGGTTTCAAGTATAGTAAATGATAGAACAGTTCTATTTGACCCATAGATGGGATCCTAACAGGTACTCCAGGTCAGAGTGGATCTTGGAGTAATAACAATGAAGAGGTACTAACACTCCAGGTCAGAGTGGACCTGGGAGTGGTGTACTCCTGTCGTGGAGTGCCCCTTTATTGGGGCACTCCACAACAAGAGCCTCACCATCAGATGGTTTAAAATCATATCCAAGAAACTAGTTGGGTGTGGGGGTATCCCCCTAGGCAGAGATGCAGTTGGCATATTCTACAGTTTGTAGCAGAAGGTATTTTGGTTTGGCGCGCAAGTTAATTCGATGCATAATTTCACCCAATCAGGATGACCTATCCTATTCATCCCAGACCTCTTTCCCCGGGCAGCAGAAATTGGGTAAGCTGCCAAACATAATCTCTTTAGCTGGACAATGCTGCCCAGTGCAGAGGTCTCACTAGCGGCTCTTTAATAGCAGCAACAGCATGGACACATGAGGGAACCTATCTAATTTATGGATTCCTTGCAAGGAATCCCAGTTGAATATAAATTAGATACATTCAACATGCCCCGCACAGGCACAACTTTATGTCACCCCCAAAATTGGCTATGTCGATGCGACGCACAATTAAGCTCTCGACACCTAACTCTCAATTCATCACACACTCTCCCCAAATACCAGACACACGAAACTCACGGTGACTCCAAAGTTCATTTCCTCCAACAGCAACATGGCTTTCGCTAAACTACGGCGAACACAATCCCTCACACATCCCACGATACGCGCTGCCTTTCTCAACTTTCTCATATCTCCATTTCGTCTCTATACTCACAACCTTTCCTACGAGACTTGCAGCACAAAAAGCAAACCCAATATTCCATGCTGCAAATAAAAACTATTCTTAAAAACACATTTCGACTATTGGCATCTTACTTCTTCATCCTTCCTTTATTACCTTACAAACTTAGCGAGGGAATTACACACTTAGTGAGGAAACAACACAATGTAAACACACACATGTTACACCATCTTCCTCGCTAAAAACAAAACTTTCCTTTTCGCCACTAACAACAAAATTTACAGCTAAAAGTTCTAACCAAATGAGTTGTCATTTAGTTGAATATATTTTTTTATAAGTTTTCTATAGCTGCTAGGTGTTCAAGTTAATGTAAAAAAAAAAAAAGGCAATTAAAACAGTAAGCATTAATCAAATTGTAATCATTATCTATATATTACTAAAAGTTCCATTATATTTGTATGTAACCATAACTCAGCAAAAATAGTACATTATCATGAAATTCTATTAGAGCAATATGCTATAGATTAGAGAAAGTTATTTCCAATCCAATTTGTAAATGAATGATGATTTGGTGGGGTCTGTATTTGTACAGAAAATTATTTTTGTAATCATCCAAATTCTTTTTGTAACAGAAATAACTATGAAATGTTAATTGGAATCTTTCACTTTTTCTTAAATAGAAACACCAATATCATATATCATCATGGATCACTACCAGAAGAAGAACCCAACAGGTTTGCAAGTCTAGTATTTTTTTAAATTAATATACTTTTAGGAATTCCTATAAGATTGAAATAGTTTCAAGTCAATGCAAAACTGACAGGTTGTTGCAAAGACAGAACATTCCATTGACATAAGCAGTGTCACTACATTCCTCTTGTAACCATCTCTTTTTAAAAGTATATAATAAAAATAATATTTTCATTAGATTTCTACAAATGAAATGATCACATTTTTCCTTTTTAAGTTAATTATGACTTAGGCATTAAGGAAGTTATTTCAATTTAAAAATAAATAGCCAAGCATATTAAGCATTTTCATTTTTTTTTGTTCCTATATATTTTTCTCATTTAAAAATATAATCAACAAGCTATTCACTTACAAATCGTATGTGTGTGTGTGTGTGTGTGTGTAAAAACAGGATTTGGCATTAAATAACCCACAAGAGTTGTTATGACACAAAACGCAACCAAACCAATAAAACCTATATATTTTGAGTTATACAGTATTATATATATATATATATATATATTGTTTTTTTTTTACATATTTATTATTAGTAGTATTTTAAAATAATCTTTTGGGTATTATTTATATTCATTAATTCAATATCAAAGGGTTCAGATAAACAGACACTTCCAAATAACACTCCTTAGGCTGTAAATTCAGGATTTTCCCTCCTAGACTAGTTGTTTTGCTATAATTAAAGAGCTCAGTCTGCCCTACTATTTACCCATAGTAGGGGCATTTGCATTAGCAAGAAATGAAATGCAAACAGACTAATCTAGGGTTTTAACTCATCTCACCAAGTCCATTTTCTATGTTGAAGAGATTTATGCAACTCACATTTTCTCAAAGCAAGCACACACATTATATATTACATGCATACATACCCATGATCTATTATTTCTGTTTCACCCAATGCATTTACAACTTCAATTTGTTATTTTTTCTTTCTTTTCTGCCCTGTTGCCTGAGATTGTAGAATACACTGACCGTTTTTCTGCAGATGGCTAAGCACCCCCCCCCCGCATGAGTGTCCTTGATATGACACTAAACAATCTGATGGTGAGCTTCCAGTAATGCTGAAGCTTAGGGGAATGCGGAGTACCCTTTCACTGTTATCGCTCCCAGGTCCACTCTGACTTAGAGTGGTAGCACCTGATAGGGTCCTATCTAGAAGTCAAATAGAAGTAAACAATGTACTTATGCTAAACTGAATTGTTTGAAATAGAACTGTTTTGACATTTAACTGTTTGTAAGCAAAAACTACACTTATACTAAACTGAATTGTTTAAAATTTAATCCAGCGTTAAATGACCCAAAAAGGGTTGATATGTTGTAAAACAAACCAACCAACTTTCTTTTTAATGGCATATCAACTTTCATGGGTTATTTAATGCCAAATCCATCCTTGTAGAATAACAGTAGTGATACTATTTAACTGATAGCCAGGGGTATAAGAAGTTCATTCCTTTCTCAAATGTATTAGTCCAAAAGTGAACATAATAGTATGGCTGAAGTTCAAGTTCGTATATTATGAAGTTGCAGACCACGGGGATTCCCCTAACTTATTATTCACCATATTTCAATTGTCTCTTGATGCTTTCAATACAAGACAAATATTCTCCCAATCTTTTTAAAGTGAACACTTTTCCTAATTTTGAACATGTACAAATTATTAATAGTTGTTACATTTGCGTTTAAATTTCATAACTAAATATGAGGCAAAGGTACTATTTATTAGAGATCAGCTTGCTTATCATTTTACATGTGCTTAGGCCACTATAAAGTATCTCTCTCTCTCACACACACACACAGACAAGGTAGCCCATCAGACTGACTCATGAAAAAAAAAAAAACAGCTTTCACTGTTGCCTCTATGCAAACACTTTTGCAATGACTTCTTAGTAGGTGGTCTGTCACTGTGCCACAAGTTCTAAATCTGTATACTAAGCTTTTTATCACTTGGAGGATTCTTCACATTCAAATGAGTGACAAGGTGTTTTCTTTTTGTTGAAATTATAGATGTCAGTTGAATAGTAAAATTCTATTATTTTAGTTTATTCTTTCACACTGTAACTTAACTTTTTCCATTTCCTAAGATTACTTATGATATCTGACAAATAATATATAAAATCAAATTAAAAGCAAGAAATTTATGACTTTAAAATGCATCTGTCTTTTATAGGCCACCCTATATATTTTGTATAAGTAGTTACCCAAAAGTTTGGAGAATTCAAACTATGTGTGCTACCCTTTGTGAATTTATTGTACATATGCCAAAAAGAACTAATAGAAAGGAAACAATGGACACTAGGTTTTAGGGTCAAACATTTCTATTGATAGATTTGTTTTAAAATAGATGATTATGATATTTAGTGTATATCAAGCAAAGATTTATTAGGTGTGCAAAAGTTTCCAGCATTATCTTTTTTATTTATTATTTTTTTATAGAATATATGTGTATTCAGTCTTTAGTTTTGAAAAAAAAAAAATGAACACACCTAAGATAATATTTTTACTACTTGAACAGCATACCATGACAAAAAAGTACAATGCCATAGAATTGGAATCCCAAGGAGTAGATTTGCTGGGGTTTTTTTTGTTTTGGGGGAAGGAGGGCTATGTTGAGCACAGCTGAGGAATATGATCAGATGCTTTAATTCCAGCATGAAGGCCAGTAGAACTTTGTTGATATTCAAATATCTTCCTTCAAGTGCAGCTTTAACCCAGGGTCAATTTAACAAGGGAAAAAATAATCCCAGTGACATTTTTTGTAATGCAAGCATAGAACTGCTCTGACCACCAGTCCACCTTGATGAATTGGGGAAGTGCTGCCACAAGTTTTCAATTCCAAAGACCAAACTTGCCTCATACCTTTATTAGCTTCATCCTACCCAAGACAAGAATACAACAGAGATTGATTACAAATATAACTGTAATGTCAGCCCAAAGTTGTCTGAGATATACTAAAAGCATGTTGGCTAAAAGTAACCACAAAGCAAATTGAATCCCTATTTGAAAAAAAAAGAAAAAAAAAAAGACACACACACACATTTATATCAATCCTTTTTAAAGGTGTTTAAGTTACCAACAAAGAGTGAAACCTAAATGTTTTATAAAATGCTTAAATCTTTAAGGTAAAGTACAGGATCCAGCAGAATGACTTGGATTTAAAATTGTCACCACAGACACTAATAGTGGTGAGCAAGTGATAGGTATGCATTTACCTAACCTGTCTACCATGGGTAGGATGTGACACAAGGTGAATTTTTAAGCAGAGTAAAACTGGTTCAAATCCAGAATATTCCTTCTCTTAGACAGGTTGCCTAGCCATGGTTAAGGAACCGAGTCTGCCATACTATTTACCTATTGCTGGGGGATAACAGTTGGAGTTGTGACTTTCTCAAGGGCATTAACATAAAATAAAATGTTAACAGCCTTGTCTGGGATTTGAACAGATTCCCTTTCCTATGACTAACCCTTAAACTAGGCATGGTTAAGTGAGCAAGTAGGTGTTTTCAGCAGTAGCCATCCCATTTCATAGAATGCTGAACATTGTGTGTTTGTGATTAAAACTCATTTAAATGGTGATTATCATTTATCAATTATTTCATAAACATTTTGAAGTAGGTCAACCCCTAAGAGTTGTTAACAAGGTGACCATAATGTTAAGCTGAGTTGGAAATTTTAGAGAGATAGATTCAACTTCAAAAAGGAAATCACAGCAATACCAAAGACAATGACTAGGCTAGCACTGCAGAACTTCAGAGTGAGGCTTCAAGTATGTATAGCTCATAAAGGTAAGACAATATGATCTTTAAAACAAAGTGATGATAATAACAAAACAAAATGGCATATATTGTTCTTTCTTAGTTGTAAAATTAAATTTTGAATAGGATCTGTGTTGCATTTTTATTTATGTTCCAATCACAAGAGATCATTCCACTGGACCTAGTATAAATTAAAATCAACTGCACACATTTCCTAAGCATTCTGTAAATTACCAAGTTTGTTTAAGACAAGATGTGAAATAACCAAACAGTAGTAAAAATAAGTTACTTTACCAATTATGGATGACTGTTAGTAGTCAAATTTCTATAATCTTAGTGCATGTACATTATGAATGTATGTCCTCTTGTTTCACCTTTTTAATTTGCAATCATTCAAGGTTGTGCCACAACACTTTTCATTTTGAACCTGTTTAATCATTTAAGCAAGAGACAAGTACATCTATTAAACCTGTATAAGAAACGTTTCTACTAATCTTGACCCTGACTGCTACAATAAACAGAAGAGTAAAATGATACAATATTTACCACAATTTAAAAAAAATTTACTTTAGGTTTTAAATACCAAGTCACTAATGCAATTTTCTTATTTCTGTTGTCTTAATTATGACAATTAGTTTACTTTGCACAGATTTCAATTCTCCATTAATAAAGTGTTTAACCATCTGTGAAATGTAGTAGCAGCCTTCCCACCTCCAGTGAACCTTGTGACCACAACAAAGGGTCAACTTTCATAAGTGTGATAAATGCCAACAGAGGTGGGAATTTTTTAGAAGGGTTAGTCTGTCAGCCAATGACTGGCAAAGGACAAAAAGAAGCTTAAATTTGAATGCTATTAAAACTGTTACTCCCATTGGGGGTGGCAACAATTCATGGAACAATAAGAACTTTCTTTCATCAACTCAAAAATATCACTTCACATTTTCCTGATTTGAGACTGGTCTAGAGGGAGCATGCGACTACATTAAACCTATTGTCTATTAAAATACTGTCAAAATATGCCTGGGTTTCCTGCTTTGCCAATGACTAAGAGTGTTAATAGAATTTTTTAGAGAAGTTTTTATCAATCATTAGGATTAATAAAAGGACAAAAATTGCCTTTTTCACCAGTATCACGAAATATTTACTACTCTGATGTTCCCCTTTATTGAAATGTAGAGGTGCTGTCAAGTTTGCTTTGTTTATTTGTTTAATCTAACCCCAGCTTTAGTTGAACTCAATGTCCTGACTTGAACCATCATGAATAATCATCTTAACTCACTAACTTTTATCACTTTATTTTATTTTCCTGTCTTAAAATGTTAAAATAGAGAAATCTTTTTGACAATGTTCAAATGTGACAAGTTAGTTTGGACTCATGAAAATCAGCTCTCAAAACAAACAAAATCTTTCCAATAAGAGGACTTGGACATAGGTTTTTAGCTGAAATAATACAAATAATCCTTAAAAATGTTTCAACTTAACAGTTAGTCTGGACTGTAAATAATTTTTTATATGAGGGAAATTTAATTATGTGACACACGGCAAAAAAGACTTGAGCCCCATCTAATTTCTGTGTGTGCTAGTGTGCTTGTGCGTGCATATGTGGGCCTGATCTGTTCTTCTAAGCCAGGCATTGAGTTGTTAACATAAAAGATTCTAGTGTTGACTGAGACAGATGCTTAACCTGAGTCAAAGACATTTGTTTTGAAAGATACAACAGATAAAGAGAAAATATAATTTTAGTGTTTGCAGAATGGCTAGTTGTCAAATAACAGCTGTACAGGTACAGAAGTATGATGCATTGTATTTAGAAAAAATGCAGTTGGATGCTAAAATTCTTCTTATATTCTAGATTATACATATAGTAAATAATGTTAGAGATATGAGCTCAAGTAACATTGATGACCAAGAGTTACCATTGGAGATTATATATATATATATATATATATATATACATACACACACACACACACACACATACACACATTTGAGATGTGGGGGTAGAATAACATCATCATCACATTAAAAAAAAAAAAAAAAAAAAAAAAAAAACAATGCCAAGACAAATAAATAAAAATCAGTCACCTGTGCTGATAACACTAAATCTCCAACCAGGATTGTAAATAAACTGAAGAGACGCAGACTCAGGAATCCCCACAGAACACAAGATTCCTTTGTTTATTGTTACAGTTTTTATCTCAACTTTCCAATTATGTTATCATCTCATGATACAATTCAAATTAATATCACTGAATTAATGATTCATTTTCAAGATCTTGTAGGCTGACTTCATACATGATTTTCATGAAAATTCTAATCTCATTCCCATTTACTGTAATGACATGTTATCTAGCCAGTTAATTCAAATCTTACACTATTGAATTAATGCTTCATTACTGGAAAGTTATGAATACAACAAAAGATTATATGAAGAAAATGAATCTACATCTGGCATTCCTATATGATATGATGGAAAAACTAATGTCTAGTAATATTGTAAGATTGTGCTGGTGTGCTCTAGATTAGTGATAATGATGCTTTGGCTCCAAAACCATACCTGGCCCCAGTCATCTGATGAAGGCTTTGCAAGCCACACAGCATGTGTATAATATATATGTATGTATGTGTTAAAATCTTTTCAGGTCAGGAGAGGAAGGGAAAACAGTTTCTCAGTAAAGGAATCCATTTTTATGAATGGAAGATTATGGTTCATGCTTCATTAAGCGGTATTTGCACAAAATGACTCAAATGTTAAACTTAAGAATTACAACCTAGAATATACCCTAATTTTGTCTTGTCTAGCACACAGGCCTTAAGTTACTGACAGAACCTACTGTTATTAAGTAAATAGCCACCCATTTCAGTAGCGTGCAAGTTAATCAATGCTCAACTTCAAACGATCAACCAAAAACTAGTGCTTTGACCATAAGTTAGAGAATGTAACTTTGTAAGTAGAACTGTTCATGGCTTACCCACTCATGTATACACTCAAAAGACAAATAACAAGCAAAAAGGAAACAAAATTTTCATACAATTTTTTAAAGTCTTGGTTTGGTTTCTTTGCTTAATGACATATCAACCTTCATGGGTTATTTAATACCAAGGCCATTCTTGTAGAATAGTAGGGTTACTATTTAACCTATAGCTGGAGCAGGTTCATACCCAAGGTTATTATATTAGTTCAAAATTCAACACAATAGCACAATTAAAGTTTGAACTTTCTCACCTCAAGGCTGCAGTTTAGCACTTTTAGCCATTGCACCACAAGGACTCCCTCTTAAGCCTTTATTTCATAAAATTAATTAAAACTTTAAAGAGCAAATTTTTCTATGAATATTTTTTTCTATTATTAAAAGAATTCACCTCATCTCCTGTTGGGCTTTATTATCTTTTTACAAGATATTTTAGATTTTTTTTCATGTGGCTTCAAAAAAAAAAAAAAAAAAAAAAAAAAAAAAAATTCTTCCAAAATTCTTCCATCAATATTGTTCACAAATTGACATAAAGAAGCAAATGAAATAAATCAATTATATAAAAATTAAAGATCAATTTTAATTATTACATGTAAACAAAAAAAAAAAAAAAAAAAACTATATTAAAAAGTATATCTTAAAAAAATCCTGTGACAAATTTTCTCTGTATATAACAAAATTTTTGTAACAGTCAGAAATAGGTTATTTTTAGTTTCTGATTTAATTCTGAAAAAAAAAAAAATGTTGGGTTAGGGTCATTTTTTAAATAATTGAATGATATATTTAAAAAAAAAAATTATCAAGTTTTTAGATTCAAAACATAACATCAGATAAAAATTGATGATATCATAATGATAATTTATAATAATAACACTACCTCTGTTCCATCAGTTGTTACTTTTGTATATATAGGATGTCTCCATATACATAGAACCCATATGACAGCTAATAACTCTACTAATAATAATGTGTAATTTTTGTTCCAGATTTGAAAATAGTATAATATAACAACAATTAATCTTCAATCACAATGCCTTGGACAAGAGAGGAGAAAATATTTTGCATCACTACTTATTTGGAGACAAAATCATTCAAAATTGTGTAAGCAAAATTTCACAGAAAGTTCAACTTTAATAATTATTCCTAGAAAAGCCAAATTTATCATAGGGAACATAAATTTCAAGCCATGGGGTTAGTAAACAACCTCAACAAGGCAGAAAATCCCAGATCTGGCAGGAAGTTGGCTGCAAGATGTCCTGACAATGTGGATGTGGTTAGAGATTCTGTCGGAAGGGGCCCAAAAAAGTCCCTCAGAAGACATTCCCAAGAATTTGGTCTTTCACGTGCATCATTGCAAAGAATCTTAAAGAAGGATCTTCAGCTGTACCCATATAGAATCAAGATCAAGTATAAACTCACATCAGTTGACATGGAAAAACATTTAGAGATGTACTGGTGGAAACAAAATTGAAGAGGCCCTGACTTCCTGTGGACATATCAATTGTAATAACTATGAGTGATGAGGCACAGAAGCCCCAAATAAGGGTGCTTCAGAGGCCCTTGCACTCTGTGAAATGCATGGCCTGGGTGGCCATCTCAAAACATGGAATAATCAGACTGTTTTGGTTTGCAAACAGAGACAAGGAGGCAGTCACTGTCACAAAGGAGCGTTACATTGATGTGCTAAACAAGTTCTGGAGGGCACTTGAAACACATGGTGTGAATCGAGATGTGCAATGGTTCCAACAAGTTGGGGCAACTCTACATACAGCCAACATCATGATGGAGAGGCTCAACCATTGATTCCCTAATCAGCTGATCAAATGGCACCACAAACCCGAATGGTCTTCGCATTCACGCGATCGGAACCCCCCCCAGATTTTTATCTCTAGGGATTCTTGAAGGACAACATGTATGAGAAGAATCCACAATCCATTACTGAACTCAAAGTGGCCATCAATCAGAAGATTCATGACATACCAAAAAAGAGTGCGTCAGGGGGATTGACAACTTTGTTCAACAAATTCAAGTGTGTCATCAGTGTAATGGCAGTCATTTGGAACACGTTCTGTAAAAAATGCATCCTTTGAGGGGGAGACATCAAATTAATGTTGTTTTTTTTTAATTATTCCAGGACATGCCATCTTTTTTTGAGTTTTTTGTCAGCAATAAATTATTATCATATTAATGGGTTGCATCTATTTTGAGACATCCTGTATATTACATACATTAAATATCACAACTATAACAGAATAATAGCAGTATTATATCTATAATATTGATAATATTACATTGATAATAATATAATAATGGTGTAGAAAAAATAAGTCATAATTATCAACTCTGAAAATTTATATTTAAGAAAATTCATTTGCAAATTGAATTATTACAAAGTCATCATTCGGAAAAATTAGGAAAGCTTGTTTCTTTATTTGGATTCTTTGCATATTGTGTCCTATTAAAAATTACTAAGATAACTGCTTGATAGACTGTTCGAGTCCAAAACTAGGATATTCCTTTAGTAGATGAATTTAAGGAGAACATCAGGATTTAAGATCTATTCTCTTTCCACAGGGTTACACTTGAATGTACTTTTGATTTCATTGATATTAATAAAATTATATAGACAAAATGTGTCTTGATTATTTAATCAAACATGCTTAAATGAAAGACTGGTGCCTATATATATATATATATATATATATATATATATACACATACACACACACACACACCCATCCCACATCATTAATTGATTCTAAAAGCCTTGACATAATAGCTTAAAAATGCCTTAAAATGAAAACAAAGATAGTAAAATTAGTATAAATAACTTGCAAAGAATATAACTATCACAAAACATAAAAAAAAAAACATTAAAAACACATTTTAGTCACATTTTTAAAGAATGATGAATACAATAAAATTTTGTTATTTACCTTGTAATTACATATATTTGTTCACAATTTTTTTAATATATTTTATCTTTTAATGTCTTTATTGTAATTTAAATTCTTTTTAACTTCTGTTGCGAATTTTTATAAATAATTTATTTCAAATATATATTTTAAGGAAACATTTATTTTACATCCCTTTATTATGACGTAGGTGACATGCTTAAAGACATATATAATGGCGTTCAATGAAGTGAAATTTAGTCTTGAAAAGTGGCATAAAGGTAAATTTGACATAGGCCAAAATGATGTAAAGTGGGTTACTACTATTTTTGTGTATATATATATATCTATTAGAAAATACTAAAACTATTTTCCTCACATTAAGTGTTTTTATAATTTTAGTATAAATTAGATATCAAGCACTCTTCTTAGTTTTTATAGTGCTCACCAGTTAATTGAATTTTTACTTTTTATTTTTAAACTGACTTACAATTATATATAAGAGAGAGAGAGAGAGAGATTGTAATTCAATTTTTGTATGCATGTTACAATTGCACAACAAAAATGGCACATTTAGCAAAATGTTTAACACAACAGTGTTAAAAATCTTAGAAAACAAAGCAATTTCTAATCCAACTTAAAAATGTGAAGCCAATATCTACACTCCAATTTTAATTTCTCAAAGCTACTAATCATAGATTACTTCCCTTTATTTCGAACACTAATTATAAATTCTAAGAATAGGATGTGACTTGAAATCAATCTTAATGGCTGTTCAAAGCAGCTTTTAAAAAAGATATCTTATAATGGAGATTATATGTCACCAAAACTACATCACCACTGATTTCACAATTCTCTTAGTTATTTATATTATATTCTCACTGATTATTATCAAATAATCATTATTTAATCCTAATTACCATCTAATTTATCAATGTCTATTAAACCTAGATAAGTTAAATTTGCTTCAAAACCCATGTTAACAGGTTTAAAAGCCACCAATGTGTGTTATATATCACTAAGAAATAAAGGTTTAAAGGTATAGGGTGTGGATAATTTGCATACTAGTTTTAACAGAACCAAGTTTAATAAATAATTACTTGCTGTTATTGATTTCTAATATTATTGTTTTATTCTCAAATGTGTTAAAAGCAATCCTTTTTATAATTTTGTATAGGAATCAATTAAAATAAGTGTAGTCTTTTTATACGCATTCTTACTTAGTTTTGCTAGTCTTTCTAATGTAATATATTTCATTAAATTAAAACTTAAATACTTGCACCCAAAGTGCACATATTTTCACTAATATATATATATATATATATAAAGCAAAAATACTTTATCAGTTTTTGTATCTGAAGAATAAAGAGAAACAAACATATTCAAATCAAGAATCTTCCATAAAACACAGTCAAATTTGGCACAACCATTGGAGAAAAATAAAACACATTAATAAAACAAGCTAGCAGCAAAACAAGCCACTTTTACAATAGTTTAAGAAAGACATTCATTTTCACAAGGTTTATTTTGTTTCAGTGTTTCTTTGGTATCAAATTTTTCGATGTTTCTTTTTTGCAAAACAGTGGATTATTCAAATGGCCAACCTTTCAATGAAGAAAAAATTTTATTAAAAAAATAAAAATAAAAAATAAAAAAATAATTGGACTCTACTCTTGTCTTCTCTCTCCTTTACCATGATTGCACAACATACAACTTCCATATTTTATAGACTACTTTTGTCTAGCAGATTATACAATATATTTGTATAGGTAGTGCCTACCTATACAAATCTTATCTCCATAAAAAAACTAAAGATTCTTTACAATATCTAACTTTGGTATTAAATAAATAGTACAACCAGTTTCAAAATAGTTGTTACATTTACATATAAATTTTCCTCACTAAATGTAACAACTATTGTGGGACAGGGGTAGTAATATAAAAAAAATCATTCTCCTGTGTATCTCACTTAAAATTACTAATTGTGGGTATTTATTAACCTGACAGTATTTTTCTGTATATAATATTTCTTCCATAGTAACTGTTACATTTGCATATAGATTTTACATACTAAATGTAACAATTATTATAGGACAGATGAAAAATACACAAAGGTTATCTCATATTGATAAATCACAAATATAATAATACTCCAATGTGATTACATCCAATTTTCAAATATTCAAAATATAGAATATAAAACTTACAAGGTAAAATCTGACTTGGTTTCTCCTTTAACCCAACTTACTGAATCAATTCTGGTAAGATGGAAAAGTCTAGTCTATAGCTGGAGTTCTGCTAAGAAGCTAGAGACAAATGACCAGCTAGATACAATTGGTAAACAAGTTCTATAAATGACCAAACAATAACTTCTCAAAACTGGTTAAACCATAGTAGCTTTCTTTGAGACACTGATAGGGTTTTATCATGCAACTATAACTACAGAAGAATAGGTTGTTTATATCTTACATTTGTGATATAATTAGGTTTAGTAGACTGCATTAACACATTCAGTGCCAATGTTGTTTTTTGTTTCTTTTTATGTTTCGTTTTTGCTGACATTTGTAAAACAAAAATAGACTAATGAGATTAAATAGCAACACTCGAAAGCAGGTATTAATCCCAACAGTATGTGGAGGACAAAATGAAGACAAGGCGTAAATTACAAAAAGGAGATGTTACACACTTAACATCATCTGGCATTTTATAGATACAGTAGCAAAATTGTTATTCAACACTTTTTGGCACTGAAGGCATTATATTATCAGCAAACTTATGAAGTTAACTAAAAATCTAAATGTTAATTAGCAAATCTGTTGATACAAGACACATAGCGGATGTACTAGAGGAATTACTAACTTCATTTTTTTATCGTTTGTAAAATATTTATTTGATAATTTTTGTTAATTTGTGTAGTTATATTTTTATCTGTGGTTGTCCTATTTAATTTTCAAGATTATGGAAAAAAAAAAAAAAAGAATGTGCTAGGAGGAATTTATGATGTAGTTTTACAAGAGAACTTTTTGTGTTAGTTTAAAAAAAAATCACAGATAGAAACACACATTTCAGGTATATATATATATATATATATATATGAAGGACACTCCAAAAATAAAACCACCTATTTATTTCCTCAGAAACTAGATACAGGAAGCACAATAACATTACCAGATAAAGCAAATAAGACTGTTCCAAAAGTAATGCTTCCTATTTTATTACTTTGTCTTACAATGTTAGAGGCAGGTGCTCGTGGTATGGCAGTAGAGGTTGAAATTTAATATCATAACTTTTTTGCCTTACTAGGTAAGTGGCAGTCCAGCAAAATAACATTTGATATGAAATCAGATGTCTCATTAAATTCCTTCATGAATACATTGACATTCATTGACAATTGCTGAACATTTACAGAGACCAAACAGTGGATGTGACTACAGTTAGGTAGTGGGCAATGAGTGACAGCAATATAAGTGACAAGCCACATCTGTACACCCATGAAATGAAGAGTACCTCAATTAGCTCATCCATATGAATTAGACCAATGAAATATAGATTATATATATAACATTTTCCTGACAACACAGTCATCACTGCTGAAAAAAAGTGTGTAGGGTGCAGTTTTCAGCGTTCTGTTTTTTTATGAGAGTGGCCAGTAGGCTCTTGTTCAGTGCATAACTAATGGCGGTGTTTATAGGAAAAGAAAGTGTTTTGTAATTGAAAACCTGCTCTGTTCATTAGTTATGTTCCCCTGTATATAGTGTAGTTTCTGTGGAAATAGATTAGGAGATATAATTTTTGTGGCAATCCTTATGTATATATAAAATCAAACATCAAGGGAAAAAAATTACTTCAAATATTGCCAAAATAATCCACCAATAGCAAGTCATTCAGTTATCTGGCCCAACCATATTGCTGGTCCACTCAGTAAAAAAAACAAATGGAAGATGTTTCAGAAAATGATAAAATAGTTCAGAAATAGGGGAAACAAAAAAAGAAAAAAAAAAAAAAAAAAAAAATCAATGAATTGTCTTTGGAAAACCTTTTTAAAAGGGACAATAATTTTGTCTTCATTTGCCCCCAATTTAAAGCAAAATTTTTTACTACTTACTGTTCCATAATTGCTACATTTAATGTTTAAAATATATATGCAAATGTAACCACTATTATGGGACAGAGGTAGTATCATTCTACACCAATTAAATAATAATAGCTATAATCATTAAATAAAAATTCTTGGATAATATAATCCAAAAAAAGATGTTTTAAGTTTTGATCCTAATGGTATTTTCAATGCTGTAGAAAAGAACATTAGCAAAAATTAACAAGCTTAAAATTTGCGTCGTATGACATTCTGCTTTTTTCTTTTTTAAATCAGTAACTATCTAATAAGTATTTTTTATGGTAATGGAGCTTAAACCAAATATCTATGCAATCAAAAACTGTAATTAAAAAGAAATGTGATTTTTGGGGAGAATAAGGATGAATTTAAAAAATTTCATAGTATTTCATTAAAAAAAAAAAAATTAAAAAAATCAAATATATATATAACTGACCCATTGGTAGAGTGTTCACCAATAGTCAGTAAGACCGGGATTCAATCCCACATCGAGTCATACCAAAGTTGCAAAAAATGGTACTTGATACCTCGTTTAACTCAGCATTCTATGGTATGTACCAAGGGTAAAGTGTAGCAATCCAGGGAATGGAGTAGCACCCTCCCCTACACCTCAGTGTAGTAGCTTAGGAAAAGAGAGCCTTTGGGTTGCCCTTGACTACGGTCGCCAATTTATATATGAGAAACAAAGTAGAAAAGAGTTAATGCTATCAAAATTTTAAAAAAGTTTTTGGCAATAAACATTTTAACATTAACAAAAAACAAAAATTCACTTTTGTTTTATAGATTTAACTAATTTTTGCTTAGTCTGACACACAGGCCTCAGATTGCCTACTGTTGTTAAGTAGTTGACTATCTAAGTACTGAACAAGGCTCATCACTGTCCAACTTTATTTATCAGGTGGGTACCGGTGTTTTCAACGTGACTTAACCATGAGCTATGCTTTATTTGTTTTACACACACATACACACACACACACACACACACACACACACATTAATATTTTTTGATAAAAAGGGAGGACATTGTGTCAATTTTAGGAACTGGTTTTCTTGGAGACGTACGGATGTTTTTTGACTGTGGAGGTACAATCCGAAGACAAAACCTTTTCTCATTTTTGTTAGATTTTGTAGACAACTGTGAGCTCTGGCTGTCAGAGATTGAAGCCCTACACTTAGTGCCATTAAGGTTTCCAAGGGAATTGTCATTCTTTCTTGGGGAATGACTTTTGGAAGACTTTGTGGTAGATTTATCTGAACTTTTTGAGCTACTCTGACTTTTCTTACTATGAGTCTTGGAATTTTCTGCCTTTAAATCTGCAATGTAATAATCAACACACTTGGTTGTAAGACCATGAGTCTTTCCCAAGTGGCACCGTTTGATGTGAGTTTTTGTCTCAGATTTATCATAGCTGGTGAATTTGCAGAGTTTGCATTTGAAGCGGCGCCAACCAAGATGCCGCACTGCATGGCGCCTTAAATGCGACTGGTTAGAAAACTTTTGGTTGCAATCTAGACACTTAAGCGCCTTGCCATCAATCATGGCAAGAACTTTCTTTTTGTCATACCTCTCGCTTGAACAGTTTGTGTTGTTAGTTCTAGGAGGTGAAACATGTTTTGATTCTGCTGGTTTCTCTATATTCCTACGAATCGCTTTTTTTGGCTCTATTTTAAAGTCTTTCTTATCTTTTTTATTTTCCTGCTTGGGCACAATTTTAGGTTTCTGTGATTCTGAAATTGAAGATGGTTTTGGTTGATGGATCCAATCAGAACACAGCCTTGCATGATCATCAAGCGTCTTTTTCTGACCAAAGCATTTCTTACAGTGTTCACACATAAACTGCATTCTTGACCTTGCAGATCTTGGCTTCAGCACAGGGATGGGATCACTACGGAATGACAGATTGTTAAGAGGCAGTTCAGCTTTGGTTGACTCTAACATAACGGATAGATGGTGATCCAGTTTAGGTGGGGTTGATGTTTTCACGAGTGTCAATTTTGTCTTTTCTTCCAGAAAAACATCCTTTTCCAAGGATTCAGTCACTGTTTCAACCAATGCTGTCTGCTGCTGCATAACTGTTTTGGGTGTGTCAGTTTCAGATTTGCATGGCACTTCTGACTCCAGTTCGGAAAGTTCTTCCAATGAAGAAGCTGTGCTTAAGGTCAGCACAGCATTTGCCTGTGATGTTGTGGGAACAGGAGGAAAGTTTGAAACATACCCAGACAAATGAAGAGGTGATAATTTAACAGATGGACTAGTGGGAGAGGGTCCATTTCCAGAATCAGTTGTTTCAGAGACTTGAGATACTTCCATTTCACATTCAATTTCAGGAATACTGTTTTTTTCTGAAACTTCAGAAGCAACTTCATCTGAGAGGTCAGAATTTTCAAGAACTTGATTCCCAGATTTGATATCTTGTTCTTCTTCATCTTCTGTGCAGAATGGTTCTTGTGTAACTTTTTCTGAAGATGACATTTTCAGCTGAGTCAATTCTTCCAATTTGTCTTTTTTGGCATGTTCCACCAGATTTTTATCTGGAATGTTTGATTTATCATTCCGAACCATTTCATAACTTGGTTCCTTGTTTGTTTCAGAATCAGACAAAATTTTAATCTTTAATTTCAACTGATTAGTACCTTCTTTGGTCATTTTTCTTTCATTCAAACCATTCTTTTCTGTTCTGGGTGAAGCTGGTTGTATTTCATCATTCAAATTATCTTCAAACCAACTGTTCTCTTTAACTTTCTTTCTCAGTTTATCAATCTGATACTTCTTGAGATTATGAGCTGTTCCCAAATGCCGCACAACACCACCAATATAGCGAAACTTTCCCTTAATCTTTCCACAATAAGGGCAGCTGTAGAACCGTTTTCTCTGTGCATGCAAATTTACAATGTGGTGTGACAGAGAATTACGAGATGACAGTTTTCTATTGCACTTGCGGCACTTCAACTGACGGTAGTCAGCCAGCTGTGATTTAAGAACAGATTCCTGTTGGGTATTTCCTGTATCTTTGGAAGTGGTCAAGTCACCTGCCTTTGAACTTTCTACGGTAGGTGTCAGATTTTTCTTTGGACAAGAGCTCTTCTCACTCGAGCTGATTTCAGTTAGTTTCTGAAGAAGTAAATTGGGTTTACGTCCGTAGGACTTTTGAGACATCTTACCAAAGTCTTGGTTTTTGGCCACGAGTTTTGGATCAGCAGCATTTGGCTCACTTTGGTAGCCACTTGTGCTATCAGCTAAATTCTTCACAAACTCTCTGGCATCATCAGGTGGTTCCGGTTCCACAATGACAACATCTTCTGATGACGGACAATAGGTGGAAGGAACTTTAGAGATACTCATAAAAGAATCTAAACAATAAATCCTTTTGTGAGCCACAAAATTTGGCAAAGCTCGAAAGAGGTTACGACATATTTTGCATTCAATGATGATGTCCGATTCCTCTAAGATGAGGTGCCGGATCTCAGTGCTGCCACAGTGAATTCCATCAATTATCTGCTGAGCCATTTTGCCACTCGCTTGAAGAGCCTTACGAATCACGGAGAAGTCCACATTCTTCATGTTGAATTTATCTCCGAGGTCTTCTTCTGTCATTTTCAGAGATCTGGGGAAAAAAAGAAAGGTATTTTAAAAAAAATTAAAAACTACAGAATAAAGTAGTTATGAGAATCCTAGCCATAACACAATGGTCACCAATCTCATCTCACATGTCAATTCATCCATTTAATAAAAAATATACATACTTTCAAGTATATGTTTTTGAAAATAAATTATTTCCAGAGAAGTGGTGTAATGATCTAGATCTTTTTTTTTTGCTGACAATACTAATCACAACACATCACCTATCTGACAAATTGAAAAAAAAAATAGCTCAAATATTCTTAGGGAAGATCCATGATATGATGTGCTAAAGTGCAACATTGTAGTAAGCAAGTTTGAATTCCAGCCAAGCTTAGGAAAGATATGAATCCCTTTATCCCCCCAGCTATGGGTGAATTCCTCAGGAATGACTTTGGTATTAAATAACCCATAAAGGTTGATATGCAATTAAACAAAGAAACCAAGCCTCAAATATTCATAATCTATAAAGAAGTTTTTAAAAAATGATGTAAAAATGCTGACTTTATAAGAAAAACATTGCTCTTATTGATTGAGTTTTTAAATGCAATGTGCACTATTATTCAAATTTATTTCAATATGTCTTCGGGAAATAGTATGCCTTGATATTTTAATGCCAAGGTTAGCATTAGTTCTTTTAGTGATACCGGTTGCTGTTGTGAATTACTCCTTTTTTTGATTCATTACCAATCCATCTGTCTTCCCTTGCAGTAGTTTTCCTAGACCTTCCAGGTGGTTTCTTGGCTTCACATGACCCAGTTTCCTCAAGTTTTCTTAAAATACTATGAATAACACTTTTAGATTTCCCCACAGTCTTTGAAATATTCCCAATAGACTTTTAGATTATTGTGGAAAAAATTGATAACTGGCTAGCCATATTAACACTTGATCAGGTAGAAAGGAGCAAAAGCTTACCTTGTGAAGTCCATTTGCATATCACTAACTGAAAGCAAATTCCTAATCTTTACTAACATTTATAGTCAGTGGTTGTGCACCAGAAATTTATCATAATCACTGACTCAACGTTTTAAGGAGGTGAACAGTACCTTTCAGTTTAGTTATTATCAAGTTAATCAACCCAGTATACAGTAACAAACATAAAAATCAGAACGATGTTAAGAAAAAGTCTAAATGTGAAATAACTTTTTATTTTAAAACTTCATAGAACATTTTATCAAGGAAAAATAAAGGTATAAAGGTAAATTAAATAATTCCAAAACATAAAGCTCAATAGACTTATTTTGATAAAATTATAAGTAAAAAAGTAAAGTTAGGGACCATAGTTGATGGTGACTCAAAGGCTCCCTTTTCAATAGCTACTGCACTGAGAAGTAAGTAAGTGTGCTACTCCTTTCCTTGGATTGCTCCACTTTACCCTTGATACGTACCTTATAATACTGAGTATTAAGCAAGGCGATATCAGGTACTATTTTTTTGGAGTCTTTGGTATGACTCAACCTGGGACATTTGTGAGCACTCCACCCAATAGTCCAATAAGAATAATTATATAACATTAAAAAAAAATAGGTGAACAAAAACATCAGAACAATTAAATAAATCTGTAAAATTTAATAATCATTTTATATTGGGAAAAAAATTTTTTAGGGTAAGAATATAAAATAGGGTATTTTACTAAATTACACCGGCTCTTGACCAGCTCTTTCATTGTAAACATGGCGAAAAAAATCAGACATCATTGGAACTTAGAAAACTGATAGTCAAGTTATGTAATGAAGATAAACTCTCAATTGAGGATATTTCAAAGACTGTGGAGAAATCTAAAAGTGTTATTTATAGTTATAAAGAAAACTTGAGGAAACTGGGTTATGTGAAGCCAAGAAACCACCTGGCAGCCCTAGGAAAACTACTTCAAGGAAAGGCAGATGGATTGGTAATGAATAAAAAAAAAAAACGAGTAATTTGCAACAGCAACCAATATCTCTAAAAGAGCTAATACTAACTAACATTGGCATTAAAATATCAAGGCATACTATTTCCTGAAGACTTAATGAAATAAATTTGAACAGTCAAGTAGCTTTTATGAACCTTTACATTTCTAAAAAGAACAAAATAAGCCAACTGAAATTTGCCACTGAACATGTCATATGGACTGAAGAACAGTGTGATTGTATTCCTTTCAGCGATGAGTCAAAGTTTAACCTGTTCAGTTGTGACAGGAGAAGTTTCATTTGATGCAGTCCTAAGGAATGATATTCACCTCAGTACACTAAAAGCAGCATTAAATTTGGAGCCCAGTCGGCTGGGGCTGTAGAATACACCGACTGCTTCTCTGCAGAGGGGTAAGACCCCCCCCAACGAGTGTCCTGGATATGACACTAAACAATCTGATGGTGAGGTTCCAGCAATGCTGGAGCTTTGAGGAATGCGGAGTACCACTTCATTGCCATCGCTCCCAGGTCCACTCTGGCCCAGAGTGGTAGCACCTGATAGTGTCCTATCTATGGGTTAAATAGAACTACGTGCTTCTTTCACTATACTGATTTTTGCATTTAAACTGCGTATTTATGCTAAACTGAATTGTTTAAAATAGAACTGTTTTGACATTGAGACTGCATACTAGTGCTGAACTGAATTGCTCGAAATAGAACTGATTTTGACGTCTAAACTGTGTACTTATGCTGAACTGAATTATCTGAAATAAAACTGTTTGACATTTAACTCTGTGTATTGCCCAGTCAGCTGGGGCTGTAGAATACACTGACTGCACCTCTGCAGAGGGGTAAGACCCCTCCTAACGAGTGTCTTGGATATGACACTAAACAAACTGATGGTGAGGTTCCAGCAGTGCTGGAGCTTTGGGGAATGCGGAGTACCACTTCATTGCCATCGCTCCCAGGTCCACTCTGGCCCAGAGTGGTAGCACCTGATAGGGCCCTATCTATGGGTTAAATAGAACTAACAGCATACTTATGCTAAAATGAATTGAGTAAACTGAATTGCTTGAAATAGAAACGTTTTTGACAATTAAACCGTACTTACACTTAAACTGCATGCTTATGCTTAACTGAATTATTTCAAATAGAACTGTTTTTCAACATTAAAAATGTATTTACACTTAACCGAATTGTTACATGCAACTGCTTGAATAGTTTGAAATGAAAATGTTTTTGATAATTAAACTGTGTACTTATGCTAAACTGAATTGTTTTAAATAGAACAGATTATTTACATAAAAATGGATTTGGCGTTAAATAACCTACAAAGGTTGATATGCCATAAAACCCAACAAACCAAACCAATTAAATTTGGAGGAGGGAGTGTCATGGTGTTTAGCATGATTTCTGAAGCTGGTACAGGACCTCTGGTCAGGCTACACAGTAAAATTAACACAACTGTATACAAAGAGATATTGAAGAAACATGTTGTACCTAATTTTAGAACTGCAATTAATCAACCAGCTGTATTAATGCAAGATAACGCTTTGTGTCACACAGCGAAGTCTGTCAAGACATTTCTTTCTGAAGAGGATGTTACTGTTATCAAGTGGCCTGCTCAAACCTCAGACATGAATCCTATTGAGAATGTTAGGAAGTTACTAAACAAAAGAGCTTAGGAAAAGAATCTAAGAAACGTCAAAGAACTATGGACTAATTTGAAAGGAGAATGAGAGAAAATATCCATGGATGAATGCAAGACTTTGATTTGCTCGTGTAGCAAAAGACGTCAAGTTGTTATTAAAAGTAAAGGTCTACCCATCAAGTACCAATGAATTATGAATGCTATTTTCATTTAGATATGATGTATACATTATAATAGTATGATTTTGTTAATCGTTCTGATGTTTTTGATCATCTACTTTTTTTCAAATGTTATATAATTATTATTATAACTTTATCAAAATAAGTCTATTGAGCTTTATATTTTGGAATTATATAATTTACCATTATATCCTTATTTCTCCTTGATATGAAGCTTTAAAATAAAAAGTTATTTCACATTTAGACTTTTTCTTAACATCATTCTGATCTTTATGCTTGCTACTGTAGGTTGCAAAAAGGACACTAATCCCCCCACAAACACACGCGCACACGCATGAAAGGCAGGTGCAAGTGCCTCTGTTAAGTTTTTTTCTGTTGGTGTTGACAAAAAAAATTCCTTGATACTATTGCTACAGTTTTGAAATTTCTAAGTCCTTATTTTGGTTTATTTAAAATATATACCTTGTAGTTTGTTAAAAAAAAAAAAAAAAAAAGATGAAAACTTTGTTTCTTTCTCATTTTGTCAATTTGACTCAAAAGTGACTTCTTGTCCACATAACATTATTTCAAATGAGAAATGGCAGAAGCAGATTCAAAATTTATAAATTTTAGAAAGACCACACAGAACCCAATATAAACCTGCTGTTTGAAATTATTTTGGTTTTGAATAACAACAGGCAAATGGAAACAAGAAAATTGTTAATAGTTGTACTATTTGCTAAACCTGTAAAACTAAACTTTGGTAACTGAATTATTAACATTCACTTTTCCTTTCTTAATTTTAACATAATTCAGCTTTCCTTCTTTTTCTTGTCCTGATTAGAAATTCAAATCAGAGACAAATTAATAGATAAACAATTTTTGTAGATATTTGAAATATGTTCTTATAGTTAAAAGTGATTTTAAGACATTCTATCATAGAACGGATACATCAAATTCATTTGAGAAAAAAGAGAAATAAGGAGATGAAACTATTTCATAATAGATTTTGATAGATCTACTTCTAAGTAAAAAATAAACAAATAAAATAAATTAATTAAGAAGAAATATAGAATACATTTGTTACAATACTGCTATATGTGATGTTATTCCCTACACCTCGATTATGAATGCATGCATGTATGTATATATGTATGGATGGATGGATGTATATATGTATGACCTCAGAATTCACCACAACAAGGATGAAGGAAATATCAAATTATGTATGATTGATATCATTTTTAAATTCATTATTAAATGAAGCATTGTCAACTGTTATTAATTTTCTACCAATATTTCTTTCATCTTTTCTGCTTTTTATCAAAACACACAGACTAATTTTATGAAGGTCTATCATTTATTAATAATCTGCAATGCTAGTCAATGACCATAGTCAAAGCATAGGATTGATTTTTTGAATGCTTTGAAGTTTACTCACATAATGCAATGGCCAGTTGGCTAGAGTGGCAGAATACACCAACTGCCTCTCTGCAGAGGGGTAAAACTCTCCCAACAAGTGTCCTGGATATGACACTAAATAATCTGATAGTGAGACTCCAGTAATGCTGAAACTTTGGGGAATGTGGAGTACACCATTACTGCCATTGCTCCCAGGTCCACTCTGACCCAGAGTGGTAGTACTTGATAGGGTCCTATCTATGGTTCAAATAGAACTAAACTGTGTAATTATGCTAAAGTGAATTGTTTGAAATAGAACTGATTTTGCATTTAAATGTGTAAACAAAAAACTGTACTTAGGCAAAAATGAATTGTTTGAAAATGAACTGTTTATATGTAGAAAAATGGATTTGGCATTAAATAACCTACAATGGTTGATATGCCATAAAACCAAACCAAACATAATGCACAAGACATGATGACTGGAAATGATTTGGGGGGTGGCATTTTTTTCTTTTTATAAAAGATTAATACAAATATATCTATATGAGTTGATTGATGAGGAACCTAATCCTATGAAAATAAGTCTCAGACTAGGTAGAATAACAAAACTGGTATCAAAATGAAGTTTCTTTACAAAATTAATAACTTATTTTTTCAGCAGAGTCATAATTTATTGCCAAAATCTTTTCCATTTTGTTCATGAAGAAAATTTCTGCTTCTTATCTAATTCTAAACAGAAACTTTACATTGAAAGGCCAACATTTTATATCTAATGCCTATTTTAATTTCAGGAAAAAAAATCAAAATTTGATGGTGCAAAATTAGGGCTTTACAAAAAGAGTGAAACAAGGCTTCCCTACTTTTGTACCATTGTTGACTGCAACAGGGCTTTGCTTGGTTTGGTTGTGTTTTATGTCATATCAACCCTTGTGGGTTACTTAATGCCAAACCCTGTTATATATTATTTCTAAGTAAATAGTTTGTTGGTAACATTATCTTTAAACAAGCCAGAGCTCGTTTTCACACACAGTTAACTAGGTTCAAGTATTTGCTACCTAACACTAATAGTTCTATTTGGACACAATTAAATGGTTTCATGTGTTGCCAACAACTGCTTGCACACAGTTAAATAATTTCAAGTATTGCTATTCAACACTAATAATTCTAGTCAATATTATTCATTTGTTTCCACACAGTTAAAATGTTTTAAGTGTAGTAAATGATTAAATAGCTTTATTGGACACATAGATGGGACTCTAACAGGTACTACCACTCCAAGTCACAATCGACCTGGGAGTTATAGCAATGAAGGCGTACTCCACATTCCCAAAAGTTCCCATAGCTTTGCATTATCATGATACAAAAAAGTTCTTTTCAGGCTTTATTCTGTAGATAAAAATCGCCATAAATTACTTTTATACATCCATGAATTTTGATTGGCACATTAACATCTAGTGCAATGGATGCACACATAACAATGATTATGCTTGTAGGAAATGGACTTGGCAAACCAAGTTCAAATCCTGTAAAAGTGTCATACCAAGGACACCTCTTTTGGAGTGGGGGTGGGATCTCTCGCCGTTTTCTCTTTTACAATCTCTGTGTAGGAGATGCATTGAGGTGTTGATTCAGTATGTGTATATTGAGATCAATACCTTTCACTGGTATCCCAAGTCTGGTGGATACCCTTGATAAGCAATCTGTGATGGGGACTGTTTCGCCTGAGCAATATTTTATTGAAAAGTCATACCCTTTTGCTTTTAGCAGCACTCTTGCTACTCTCAGTGGCACTTGAGTTAAGTTCTTCAATGCTATTGACTCCAGTGGTTTCTAGTCAAAGTGTACAGTCACTCTGTGCCTTCATATATAGTGATGGAAATTTTCTAATTGAAACACAAAAGCTAACATTGGAGTATTAGGTTTCTGGTCCCATTAGTGTGTTACAGGTGAATACTATGGGTATTTATTTCTGTAGCAGTGCTGCTCACAGCCCTATGGTTGAGGTGTCAACTTGGAGCGTTATGAGTACATTTGGATCACAGTAACTTAACACTTTGGTTTTCCTAATATTTTTTGATAGTCTCAAAAGCTTCTTCCTGTTTAGGAGTCCAAGTGAACTCGTTCTTTGACATCAGGTCCTGTAATGGTTTAGTAATACTTGCTAATTGTGGAGAAAATTTGTTGTGGTAATTTACTAACCCTAAAAAACTTGTTAACTGCTGCTTATCTTCCAGCAGGTTCATGTGTGATTGCCCCAGCCTTCTTGGGATCTGGTTTGATTCCCTCTTTTGATATTATAAGTTTGAAGAAAAGTATCTCAGACATCTACACCTTCAGTTTGTCATGGTCAAATTTACATTTTTTTTGTTGGCTCTTTTGAGAAGTTCATTAAGTGCAGTATCATGATCACTGCTATCTTCTTCAAATCCATACATAATGGTATCCGGAATTGAGAGGACATTTCTAATATCACCAAAATTTTCAAACATTGTTCTTTAGAATTCCTCTTGGGCACATTTCACCCCATGGGAAATCTTTTGAAGTGATATCATCCAAACAGCATAATGAAGGTTGTCAGTTTCTTTGATCTAGCTTCATCAGCCAGTAGCCAGGCTTCACAACAACAGTGGTAAACCACTTAGCTCCATGTAGTCTGGAGACTACATCTTTAAATGTGGATGTTACTAAGTGGAGGTCTTTGTATGGCCTTATTCAAGTTCTTTGGGTTCAGGTATAACCTAACTGACTGGTTCATCTTGGAGACAAATACAAATGAGTTTACTCATGAGATGGGTTTTGTCATCACATAGAATGTGGCACTTTATTGTATTCCTATTTGGATATCTATCACCACACAAGTTGAGTTTACTGCAGAGAGGCTACACTGTACATATGAGTAAGAACAAAAATTGCCCTTGGACTTTTGTGATGCTTCAGGTTATTTTGTGTATACTTTTTCATGGTATGCATAGTTACATCTTGCAATCCACCAAAATGCTACAACACATAGTTTGGGTACCAGTTTTTGTTCTTAAATATTTCCACAATAAAATTAATTCCTTGGAATAAGAAAAAAAAAAATTCAGCCAATATCTGAATTCTCATTTACATTTGAATCTTATGACTAACAACAACACAATTTACCAATATAAATTCTTTAAAAAGAAAAAAAAATCAATCAAAAACGTATCAGTCAAAATTTATTAAAATCATATTTTTTACATTATCATCAAAAGAGACGCAGGAGTCACTTCCCTTATGCAAGGGTGGTAACTCTTAAACTTTTCCTTTTATGTCTAATTAAAATATATTATCGTGTATTTAGCAATAAGGAGCGAATTTTAAAAGAATACAATCATTAAAATATAATCTAAAAGGAAAAGGACTTTTTGTAAAATAGGATCACATTTTAATTCCCATCAATGTAACTGTTAAAAAGATGAATCTACCAATTTCTGAAAATAGATTCTGTTGGATTTTTAAAATGTGTTGTAGTTTTTACAGGAGGAAAAATACAAGCAACCATATTCTTTTTAAAAGCAAAAAAAGTTCATTTTATCCTGGTGACTAGCAAAAACTTGTTCAGTATGAAGTATTAATGAAATTACTTTATAGTTTAGTTATATGTAGCCATGTTTTGTTGTTTTTTTTGCTTTAGTCTAAAATGTTAAGCATGTCTTTTCACATACAGTTTTTAAAGTTAGATGATTCATAATTAACAACTGATATAACAGTTCTACAAACCCAGACAATCCCCCTCACAACACCCACTGGCCAAAAAGCAAAGCACAACAAAATTCTTGGTTGGATTAGAACATTATAAAAATTCAAGCAATTGCTTATAATTTTATTATTGTTATTAGTTAGGTTCAGGATTAAGGACATCTTCATAAAAAAAAAAAAAAAAAAAGTAAACATTTTTAGCATCCAAATATTCTATAGATTTCAAAAAATTCAATAAAGAGGCAGCTTTAAGACTTTAAGATTATTTTCAAATTTTTCTAACAAAATACATAAAAAATAAATGAAATCCAATAAGTATTGCAATCTTATAACAAATATAATATTTTACTAAGATAATAATTAAATAAACTAAAATTAGTAAGTGAACTACAAATAATAGAAAAATATGATTTTTAAATCCTGCAAATCATTTTTCCTTAAGTAATATGAGTGGGGTTTTGTAGCATGTTTTTTATTTGTTTATTTTTTGCTTTTGTTTTACAGGGTGTTTAGTTGGGTGTTTGCCATGTGCACAATCTTTTACAAGCAATATAGTTTAAGATTACATATCTAATCTGACATATAAAGCACACACACATACACCTATAAAACTTTTAAAATGTTTGATAAAAACCTGGAAAGGAGATGAGTACAGTTTCCAACAAACAATGATTGGTTGCTAACCACAGTACATTAGAAAATTTACCTTTCAGATCAAGTCACTGGTGTATTAACTTTGATCCACATGGGTTCCCCACTATTATAGCCTTGAGCCAGACTAAAATATCTTTAGTCAATACTTGTGACCATAATAATAGCATTTTTAAAACTTGTTTACTCGTTTGATACAAAAGTTTCCAGTAGTGTCTTTTTTACAATGCGAATGAAAATCTGGCACAAAACTAGAAGTATAGAGCACCCAGTAAAATCTGAAAACACCAGCAATGGTCTGCTATACTAGTTTACTAACCATTACACTACAATAGGTCACTTAGTTGTTTTTACAGTTTGTCAACCTTTCCTTATTTTATGCCAAAGTCAGTTTAATAATTATGGTCTTTAATTATACATAGTACAAAAATCTATCTTCACAATCATTATGAATGGGTATGTACTTCCTACTTATTTTCAGTACCAATATTTTAAGAGCCAATGTATTAAAGTAGCTCAGATTCATTTTAAACATTATCTCAGATTTATTTGACTCATAGATGAGAATCTTAACAAGTGCTACCACAGAAGTTCAGAGAAGGCCAGGGATTAATGGCAAAGAAGGAGTCACTCCACACTTTCCAGATTTTTAGAGTTCAAAAACCAATTTGTACCCAACTCCTTTGCCTATCAGGGCCAACTGGCTTTTTTAGGGTGATTTTGAGTATTAAAAAAAAAGCAAATAATTATGGAAGTTGAATAAGAAGTTCTTTTACAAGGGGTATATTCAAGACTTGTCACTTATTTCATGTCGGGCAGCACACTTTGGTGAGTGGTTTCAACAAGTTCAAAATATCAAAAACTTTATCAAAGAATTCACACAATCTAAGTGATCATTATGGTAGAATATTCCATTCATCTAGGAATTTTCTTTGGATTTTACTCCTTGGCATTATCATTGTTTAGGGATTTGTCTTGGATGTCATGACTGATGACTACAAAGATAACTTCTGAGACCAATCTCAGAAACACAATGCAGCCTGCAGATTGGACATGGAATACCATCACCAGGACAGGGTGGAGAGTATGAGTCATTCTTGTCAACTGGTATGCTGATACCTTATTGCAGAGTAGCTAATACACAAACATAATCTTATAAAATTCCTATGTATGTATTTACCCATACCTCTGCTACAAGCAGAATGTGACACAAGGTCAATTTTTAAGCAGAATTAGAGCTGATTTGAATTCAGAGTATTCCTTCTCCAAGAAGGTTGAATAATAATAGAAACTTCTGCATCAGCCAATATAAACAAATTAAAATTGATGAAAAATAACAAACAAAATTAAAATAATAAGGGTCAAGTAAAAAAGTTTACAATTGTCTCATAACAACTGCAATATATAATAGCTGATAGCTGTTTTTTACTATTGAAGAATGAGAATAAAAAATTTTAAAATGGGCAAAACTCCAGTCAATTTAGACCAAAAATTGATCGATTTTCAGAAGATAGATTTTCACAATTCATCTGACATCACATTTAAATATTCAATATTACAAATAAATAAAATAGTTTTCTTCTTTTCTTTTAACAACTATTCTTTAATTTTTGGTTTAGACTGTTAAGAGAAAAATCTACAAAGTGAGGCAAAATAATTTAACAAGCAATCTAATTTCATAATAAAACAATAAAAAATTTAAATATGAGAGAAATTCTAAGCAAAAAATTAGAAATAGTTCTTTAAAAAAAAAAAAAAAAAAAAAAAAGAAAAAAAAATGAAAGAAAACTATGAGCTTTATTTGATATAAAATAAAATATTACATGTTAAGCCACCGTGACATAGCACATGACTTAAAACAGTTTATCATGAAAATCTGTCTTTTTTTAAATGGATCAATTTTGAGTCAGATGAACAAGAGAGCTCCCCCCACCCCACAAAAATAGAAATAAGTGTATCAGAACTATAATAGTTACATTTACACTAATATAAGATTGTTAAAACATATACAAAATACAGTGGTCCTCCTTTATCCCTGTTTTCATTTTACATCCTTTGAATATAACACTAAACTGCATCTAATGGTGAGGCTCTATATCCAACCTGCAGGTTGGACATGAAATACCATCACCAGGACAGGATGTAGAGTACGAGTCATTCTTGTCTACTGGTATACTGCTGATACCTTATTGCAGTGTAGCTAGTACACAAACACAGTCTTATATAATTCCTATGTATGTATTTACCCATACCTCTGCTACAAGCAGGATGTAATACAAGGTCAATTTTTAAGCTGAGTTAGAGCTGATTTGAATTCAGAGTACTCCTTCTCTAAGACTGGTTGCCTAAGAAGTCAGATCACCCTTTCATAGCCATTATTCCTAATTTCACTCTAATCCAAAGTGGTAATACCTATTAAAGTTCTATCTAGGGATCAAAATAGATCTATTTGAAACGAAACACTACAAGAAAAGACGGAAAAAAGTACACCAAATGACGAATATGAAAATTTCGTCAATGCACACCTCGAGGCAGCAGCGAAATGCATTCCAACAAAACTCAAAACTAAATATAGAGTCCCATGGGAAACTTTAGCAGTGAGAGAAAAACATGCACTAGTGAAAACAGCCTCCAAAAACTATCGAAAATACCCAACAAACACAAATGCCTTCAGACTAAAAACGGCACAATATCAATTAGCAGGCATATATACAAACGAACAGACAGAATACATTCAAAATCAGATAGATAAGATTAGAGACTCGGTGGAAGATAGACAATCTAGGATAGCCTGGCAAACAATAAACGAAGTGAGTAGAAGAAAGAACACAGCCAAAGCAAAACTGAAAGCAGCAAACCAACAAGAAAGAATAAAACTGTGGAAACAGCATTTCGAAAACTTACGAGGAAACCCACCAAAAATAACACATGAACCAATCACCAGAATAATTAGCAAACAATTAGACATTAAACTAGGACCGTTCACACAAGAAGAACTCGACTCGGTTCTCAGAAAAATTAAAAATAGGAAAGCTGCAGGGCTGGACGAAATTCCCCCGGAAGTATGGAAGACCAGACAATTCGACAACATACTGCTCCGACACTGCAACGCAGTATACAATCAAAATCTGATAGATAGATGGATGAAGGGATGCATACTCCCCTTCCCTAAAAAGGGGGACCTCGGATTAGCCAAAAACTACCGAGGCATAACACTTACATCCATAGCAGCCAAAATCTACAATGCCCTACTACGAAACTGCATAGAACCCAAAATCGACAACATACTTAGAAAAAACCAAAATGGCTTCCGAAGAAATAGATCCACGACCTCACAAATATTAACCATCCGTAGAATCCTTGACGGTGTACGGGCAAAAAACCTACAAGCGACATTAATATTTGTTGACTTTACCAAGGCTTTCGATTCCATTCACAGAGGAAAGATGGAACAAATCCTACTAGCGTACGGCATACCTAAAGAAACCGTAGCGGCAATAACGATTCTCTATAGAAACACTAAAGTAAAAGTACGATCACCAGATGGAGACACAGAATACTTCGACATTGTAGCAGGAGTACTACAAGGGGACACGCTGGCTCTGTACCTCTTTATCATTTGTCTAGACTATGTACTTAGAACATCGATTGACAAAATCAAAGAGAATGGCTTCGAACTGACGAAGAAAAGAAGCAGAAGGTACCCCGCAACAACAATTACCGACGCCAACTACGCCGATGACATAGCGATACTGGCAAATACACCTAACCAAGCCGAAACACTACTGCATAGTTTGGAACGAGCAGCAGCAAGCATAGGCCTCTATGTTAATGCACACAAAACGGAATATATGTGCTATAATCAAACGGGGGACATCTCCACTCTAGAAGGAACCCCTCTTAAACTAGTAGACAAATTCACTTACCTAGGAAGCAGCGTCGAATCAACCGAAAAAGACATCGAAACGAGGTTAGCGAAAGCATGGACAGCTATCAATAGGCTATCGATTATATGGAAATCAGACCTAACCGATAAAATGAAACGCAGTTTCTTCCAGGCAGCGGTCACATCGATACTGCTATATCGCTGCACAACATGGATGCTAACAAAACGGCTGGAGAAGAAGCTAGACGGCAATTACACAAGAATGCTACGTGCAATCTTAAACAAGTCCTGGCGGCAACACCCCACAAGACACCAACTGTACGGCCACCTGCCCCCTATCACGAAAACTATTAAAGTTAGAAGAATCAGACATGCAGGACACTGCTGGAGAAGCAGGGACGAACTCATAAGTGATGTACTCTTATGGACCCCCACACATGGCCATGCAAAAGCAGGACGACCAGCACGAACATACATTCAGCAGCTATGTGACGATACGGGATGTTGTCCTGAAGACCTACCTAGGGCGATGAACGATAGGGAGGAGTGGCGAGAGAGGGTCAGGGATATCCGTGCTACCAGCGCGAGATGATGATGATGATGATGATTATATAAGAATATTTGAAATTTTATAACTATGTACAAATTAAAAAATAGACAGATTTCTGCATCAAATAACCTAAGAAGAGTTCACATATCTTAAAACCAACCCACCAACCAGCATCCCAGTTACCTATTTCATTTGAGGAACAAAGAGAAAAGGGTTTTTGATATCCTGCCAGATAATCCCAAAATATTTTATGAAATGACATCAGAAGAAAAAGGTAATTATCAATACTTGCAATGCTTTGGGGTTTTTTTAACATTTGATAACGACATTCCTGTGCTTTTGTGCCTTTTATTCATATTTCTAGAGAAAACATTGATTTGAAAAAAATGTAAAAATCACTGCTTATTTTTCTAGTATATTTTTCTTTTCGTTCCCAGCTTAAAATAGCTTTTAAAACTGTATATTTGGTCCAGTTGAAAAAATAAAAATCTCTGGAAACTTTTGCACACACCAAATAAATCACATTCAGATGATGAGCTGGCTGGTTTTATAGCATTTCAATTCTTTGTTGGAGGCATTCATAGCGCAATAGTTATCATAGTTGGAAATGGAACCAGCTACCCAAGTTCAAATCCTGAATGTAGCTGTTTGCAATTCACACAGTGCTAATACCCTTTGGAAATGTATAAATGCAACTATTTCCCCCCAAACTATGGGTAAATAGTAGGGCAGACTGGCTCTTAAACCTTGATATGGCAACCAGTCTAGGAGAAGAAAAATGCTGAATTCAGACCAATTGTACTTTGCTTAAAAATTGAACTTGTGTTGCCACTTTCTCATGGAGGAGGGGTTGAGTGACTACAACCCTTGTTGGATTTATTAATGCTGATGTCAGCCTTTTTGGCAAGCAATGTAATCTCCCATCATATTTGAATTGAAGCATCCTTGGTATTCACCCAAATATCTTCATGGAATCTTTCTCCATGCTCATCCCTTATCTTGCCAAGATTAGTTCAGAAAGAAAAAAATAAATAAATAAAAATGAGCATGTATTACCATTTGCTGCAATGGTAGCTGGTAATTAAATCAGCATAGTTTTCTGCTTTGAGACCCAAAAAAAGATCCATACAATTAATACAAATGAATCCCAAGTTCCCAGCTCAAGTAGATTCAGTTTACCTCTGAACTTACTGTCAGGGATCAATGCTCTGATCTTGGGTCCAATGAAAATCCTTGTTTTCAATTTTCTATCATTTTTCTATGTGCCAAATTTTATCAGATATTATTGCTTTTATGAAGTTCTTAATAAGGCCAAATTTAATGTAAAGGAATAGAAAGAAGACGATTTACAGGCCTATCAGTGGTATATGATGTATAGCTTACAAAATTTTGATGTGCCAGAACAATTCTAAACAGAGATTCAGAATTAGTTAATTTAATTTAGTCTAAAATACACATTTTTATCTCAGTTGCAAAAACTTTGTTGACCAGTGTTATATGAGGCATATAGCCTGGGCAGTCTGGATATACCCAGGACAAATTTGCAATAAAAATGAAACAATTGGTAAGCCAACATCTATTGCATAACATAAGTTTACCAACAAATACTGAGTGGAATTGATCCAAATAACCTGTTGAACTTTAGTAGTTCATATCCATCATGACAGACCTTCAACTGGCTCTCCAGAAACTCCTGGAGATTGTTTGATACACCTGCAAATTTAATAGTGCTACCATGGAGGTGGTTTTACAGAAAGTATGGCTTGGTTTGTTCCCTAGTTTACTCAGCTTGTAAAGATGTTTGTGCCAACATAGCAAGTTTATCAGATTCTGAGTGATTACAACAACCAGTAACAATGTGGATTGGATTTTACATCAAGTTTTAAAGTGTATGTCTATTTACATCGACATTTTAACCTTATGAACCTTTATTAAAACGAAAACAATTTTTCTTTAATTCAGATTTTGTTGAGATCAAATTTATTTTTGAAAAAATATATCACAAGTAAATCTTTTCCACATTTTTCAAAAACTACTGCTGAAAAGTAACTATGCCAACTAAGCTGAACTTTAAGAATGGCTTACAACAAAAGTAACTGGCTGATCTAAACTGCTAATAGACTAAATTAAATGGTACTCTTCATTCTATTTTTCTGTAAAATTTCACCAGATTCACATTATTGTAAGTTTTTGTAAATAAGCAAAGTATATATTTTACACCTCCTTGTACAAATGAATTACATGCAAAAAAACAGAAGTTCAAATGTACATCATTTTTTCCTCCAGTCTCATTAATAAAAAGTTATTAAAATAACAATATATAAAGAACCTTGATAAACTTGTAGATATATCAATTTCCTTCCTTTGATGTATGCTTTGACAAGATCTTTTTGTTCCACTCATTTTTTGGTAAACTTTCAATGTTATGCAATATATGTCAGTCCATCAAACAAACTTTATATCATTTCTATTGCAAATTTGTCCTGGATAAGCTGGATATTTGACCAATATTTATGCATATAATTTAGTGTTCTAATTTTTACTCATATTTCAAAAATAATGTTAAGTTGAATTCTTTTTAAAATCTTAATGAGATGTAAATGATTGATTAAGAGCATGTTAACCAATCTGAGGTTATTTCATGGCTAGAGGTTAGAAAATATTGTACATTTATATTTTTGCATAGTTTCTAAAGGGTTTTTTTTATACAATTATATAATATCAAGTATTCCTGTCAAACACAAATAATTCTTAAACGGATCTATATGACCTATAAATAGGACTCTTACAGGTACAACCATCAGATCAGATTGGATCTGAGAATAATGGCAATGCTCCACACTCCCCAGAGTGACAGAAGTGGTACCTTACCACCTGATGCAATTTTGTGTCATACCTGAGTCATTTCTTTTTGGGGTAGTCTAATTCTTCTGAATCAGAGTGACAACCAGTAAAAATGAGTGTAGATGAAACCCATTTGAGGCACTGAATACTTAATAAATTAAAAAAAGGTTTGTCGATTTCAAAAGCAACAAGGAATACTGCATTACCTATAGAAATATATTTTTTAATACCAGGAAATATCAGTGATAGTTTACTCAGTTTTGGTTGGTGAATTTTACCCACGACCCCTAGAGATTAATAAAATTTTGCCAGGGTGAATAAAAGCATAGAGGTCCACAGGGGGTCAATTTACCAGCTTGCATTTATAAATCCCTTTGGCTAGAGATGCTATCTTAGAGTTTCACACAAAACTTGGTTTATACAAGCGCCAACACAACTTTCAGTATTTTGAAAATTTGGCCTCTATAGAGCAATCACAAGAAAATGTTTTGAATAACAATTTATTTATCTATATAAACTACATAAAGAATTTTCAAGAAGACTTTAAAGCTAGATTCAAGAATCTTCAAAACATTTTACTCACGTTTCCAAGTTCATATATAGTGTAATCTAGGTTTAGGCATAAGCATTATTTACAAAGCAAACAGAAAAATAATTCGAACACAGAATATTGTGTTTTGTGGTTCAATATTTATGATCTCCTCAGTGCTCTCCAAGCCCATCCTTCTCATTAAAAATAATTCAAAAATTAAAAGGTGCATTTGCATTTATAGTTTATTGATTCTTTCCATGTGTAAATCATATTAAACACTGGTAAATTAGTTATGTTTTGTAATTTAATATTCAATTAATTTATTGGGAAGTGAATGGAAATTAAATTTGGTTACAAAGGGTGCATCAAGTAAAAAGTTTGAGAAGCCTTTTTCTAGATGACTGAAAAAGTTTTGAATCCAAATTGAAGAAAATCCTAAGCTTACAGCATGAAAAACAACACAACAGTTCAATATAAGCAATACAATAATCATAATCTATCACCATGAACTAGATAAAAGGGAAAAACTTAGCTAATGGGTTCCACATGGTCAGACCAGTTCTCAACTAAATCCGAGAGTGAATATGTATTTATCATTAAGGACAAGACATGCTACTAATTCTTTCTGGAAAGGATTATTACCAGTGATAAAGTGTCCTTTATAATAATTTAACAAAAATGACAATGGTTACAACCCAAGCAAATGCATCTGCCATTACCAAAATCAGGATTACACTCTTGAGATAGCAAGAATGATTATCAATGATCTTTTCCCTTGAAAATATCAAAGAATTCATTCCACAGGATCAGACTGCCAATACTAAGTTCTATTATACTATTCAAAGATATTTGAGAGAGAAAAACACTCAATGTAAATATATTAGGAACTCCAACATGACAACACATTTCAATAACTCATCATTCTGAACAGATTTCAGTCAACAATCAAGCTCTTCTAAGTTAATTGAAACAGTCTTAGTCAAGTTGACCACATAAGAAATGATACAACAGCTTAATATAAACCATACAACATTCACCCCACTATAAAATGACCTTTTGTCAAATTCAGTCAGGTGAGATAGTGGATAAATATCAAATAATATAATACTCAAAACCTACCAACATGAACTAGATAAATTGGGAAAACTTGGCCAATAGGTTCCTGATCAGAGAGTAAACGTTTGTTTGACATTAAAGACAACACATACAACTGAATAAAAAAAAAATCACCATTGGTGAAATCATTGTCAACTGGAAGCACTATACTAACCTATGTTGAATAAGTGAGTTTTACTGATCAATTGGAAAAGTGGTACTCTTGCATAACAATACAAGACCATATGTTACAAAACACACACAAAGGAAAAGATTTGAATATTGAAGTTTTACCTCATCCAGCCTACCCTCCATAAGATAATCAGCTATTAAAATCTTAACAGATGGGAAACAGCTCATCAATTATAAAGAGGTTAAAAAAAGGACAGATGTTGTTTGCCTTGAAAGAATTTTATACCCAAAACTTCAATAGCTTCCCTACTTGATGCAAATGAAATTTTTTTAAAATCCCTCACTATGTTAATAACTGGTTTGAAATCATAGTTTTCCTTCTCCTAGACTGGTTGACATACCAAGGTTAAAGTGCCCAATGTACTCTATTTACCCTTAGCTGGAGGTAAAATAGTTGGATTGATATCTTTCCTAGGTATACAAGAGCTATGTGAAATCAAACAGGAATTGAACTCAGGTAGCTGAATCCACTTCTGTAGAAATTTTGGTAAGGAACTGGTGATCCTGTTTCACCGATCAGTAGCAGCCCCTTGGGGTCACGTGGCGTCCATTATAAAAAAGAGCCCCACAGGAGATTCTCTCTCTTTTTGGTTCCAGTCCCACAACTGTTAGCATCAGGTATTTTTTGTAGCAGCCCTTTGACGGTATACGTATTTTGGTACCTTCCACCACCCGGGACCCAAGAGCGACGAACACACGTGCTAAGTTAAAAGGAACAGGACACACACAGTTAAGTTCCAGCGGGCATTTTATCTGCAAACCAACTACTTTACTCACTTGACCAACTACCACCTACTTCACTACCACCCACTTTATCTACCTTTACCTTCAATCTTTACCAAACCCACTTTACCCACCTTTACCTTCAACCTTACAACACTCACAACAAACCTAACCATATTTTACATCTTGAACTCTTCCTTGAACTCTCTTTTGTGAACTCTTACAATTCGTTGTTTATTCCATTTGGTGTAATATCCTTTTTATTGTTGTTGTATATAAATTTTGTACCTACAAATCGTTCGTCTTCCTTTCTTCAAAAGCAGTCACCATCTCTCTATTGCTGGTTTGAGTACGGTTTATTCTTTTACAAAACGTAGGAATAAACTGGGCTTTTCAGGGCACATAATAATCCCCATACTTCATATGATGATAACTACTATACCATGAGTGTCTCCTGTTTTAAATCCTTCCATTATTAGAAAAAAGTCTTAAAAATAAAAAAATAAAAATAAAAAAATTACTGATTCAGTAAATGAGATTTGCATCATATAAAAACTCTCACACATTCTAAAGCATTAGTAAATAAACTATGTTTAAAAATATACTTAAATGAAATGAATCATTAAAAAAAATAACTACCCAATCACATTGTTGATATTAAGTGATTGTTTTTTGCTAAGATACATAACTGACTTATATTTAATGATCCATTACAAATTTAAATAGTGGTTTTCCTAAATTTTTTATTTCAATTGTATATATATATATATATATATATATATATATATACATGTGTGTGTGTGTGTGTGTGTGTGTGTGTATTTGGTTTGGTTTCATGGTATATCAACCATTGCATGTTATTTAGTGTCAAATTCACTTTTATACATATAAACAGTTCTATTTCAAACAATTTAATTTAGCATAAGCACACAGTTTAGTTCAATTTTACCCAAAGATAGGACTATCAGGTGCTACCACTTCAGGCCAGAGTGGACCTGGGAGCGATGGCAATAGAGGGGTACACCACATTCCGAAAGCTCCAGCATTACTGGAACCTCACCATCAGATTGTTTAGTATCATATCCAGGACACTTATTGGAGGAGTCTTACTCCTCTGCAGAGATACAGTTGGTATATTCTGCAGCAGCTGACTGGGTCAATATATATATATATATATATACACACACATATACATATGCACACACACACACACACACATATATATATACACACACATACATATGCACACACACACACATACATACATATATATATATATATATATATATATACACACACACACACACACACACACACACACACACACACACACACACACACATACCATCATCATCATATCATGTTGTTAGCACGAATTTCCCTGACTCTCTTGCCATTCATCTATCATCCTGCTGCATTGTCATCTGCTGATTCATGCAGAAATACACATATATATACTGGATACATACCGACGCAATGATAACAGACGCATGACAAACGACAGACGCACGAAGAAAGGACGCAAGAAGAATTAAGATGCAGGAAGGAAGACACAAGAAGACTTCTTTACAAAATATTTACCTCTCACTTTATTGCAAGGGTTCGAAAGGTTAGCATGTGAGAGGATGCTGGAGACCGAACATAAACTTCATATTTTGACCCCACTGTTATGACCGTCACGTTGTGTCTTTATTGTTCTCCTGATGTTGGGGTCTACTCCATCGGGGCTTTCCGAGTGCCCCCTCGGTCTGGTGTGGCCTTCCCTACCACATCTCGTCTCTAACCCTCTGGGAGTCTGCTGGCAACTGCATCGGGGGGTTCCGAGAACCCCCTCGGTTGGGTGTGGCCTTCCTTACCACATCTGGTCTCTAGCGTCTGGAATTCTACTGGCAACTGCTCTGGGACCCAAACTCAACTGAGTTAAATAATAACTCAACGCCCACACGATTGCCAACTGGATCTTCGAAATCGGATGTTTAATCGTCATCAAGCGGAAATAACTGTCATGCAGTTCAGAGGTTACTCTCTTCCGGTGCATGACTGTAATGGCAGAATGGGACCTTCACCTTTTCCCATATCATAAGCCTTAATCCGCCCACGCGATCTCTTTCGATTACTGGCTGTTGGAATGTGTCACTTCCTTCCGGTGTATCACCTTGGAATAGCATTTTTAGGCCGGGGCGAGGGGTCAAAATATAACAATCCATCGCTTCTGGTAGGTCCTCTAGACTACATCCTGTGTCCATACAGACAGATCTGTTGTAGATAAATTCTAATTGGTTGTCCAACACTTACACATCCATGTGAAGGTGTCCATAGGGAAATGTTGCTAATGAGTTTGTTCTTACTTCTCAAACCACGTCCCACATGTCTTGTTGGACTTATTTGGATGGTTTTAGAGATGGTAGATAGATGGCCATACTGCTGCTGCTTTATGGGATGTTGTTTCCAGGATTTGTTCAATATGACTGGTAGAATTTTTGTTCAAATCCCATCTAGCTTTTTCTCTCTATACTTAGTCAGTGTCCATGTGGTGCATTCATGTAGCAGAATCGACATGACCACTGCTTGAAAAAAAAAAAAAAAAAAAAAAAATAGCACTTTATTTTATCAGATAGTGTTGACTTCCATATGATTGATAACCTATTGATAGTTGTCTATGCCTTCCCTAGTTGCATATTGATGTCATTTTCAGTAGATGAGACACTGCTTCTGAGGTAGGTGAACTTGTCCACTTATTTCAGAGAGCCACCATTTCGTGTGAAGATATTTATGAGGCTAATGCATCCCCTTGCAAAAAACACATTATATATATATATATATATACACACACACAAACAAACATATACTATCTTTTCTCCTATTATTTCATCAAACATTTATTGCTATTTTAACAACATTTTTTATGAATTTTAAGTCCAGAAGGTTATTATGACCTAAACATTTAATATCAACTTTCATGATAAATTAATCAAATTTTGGAGTATTTTGTATTTTCAACTTTTCTTCACACAAATGTACATATACATACATAAATGGAATAAATAATGGAAATGAATCCAACAATATAGAGAAAAATTGAAAAAAAAGGTAATCCAAAGAGAAAAATTTAATGTAAAAGAAAGTCAACACTACAACATTTTGGTTCTAATGAACCATGATCAAAACTTAGAAGGATGATATCAAATGACATTAAATCACAGATGGATCTTTAATAAAAGACACACACACACACACACACACACACACACACTTACTATATATAAGTAAAGTTGGTGACAATTGTCAAGGGTGACCTGAAGTCTCCCTTTTTCATTAGCTACTACACTGAGGTGTAGGGAAGGGCACTACTTCTTACTCTGGGTTGCTCATATATACACACACATATTTTATATATGTAGGTACATATGTAAAGTAAAAAGTAAAGCTGGTGACCGAGGGCTCCCTTTTCATTAGCTACTACAATGAGGTGTAGGGGAGGGTGCTATTCCTTTCCCTGGATCACTTCACTTCACCCTTGATCCATACTTTATAATGCTGAGTGTTATGCAAAATGGCATCAAGTACCATTTTTTGAGTCTTTGGTATGATTTGAGCTGGGATTGAACCCGAATCTCCTGGGCCATTGGTGAACACTTTATCAAGTCAATGGGCTGAGATTATACACACACACACACATATATAAAATTTTAAAAAATTATATATATATATGGCATCTTTCATTCTCTGCCTGATGTTTATTGTTTATAAGATGTCATGAAACCTATAGTCGTAGACAAGCTTTCATACTATTAAATATATCAAAATTTACTTATTATTATCATTCAGACGAGCCAGACACGCCAGACACTGCTGGAGAAGCAAAGATGAGCTCGTAAGTGATGTACTACTATGGACCCCCAAATATGGCCAAGCAAAAGCAGGACGACCAGCCCGAACTTACATACAGCAGCTATGTGAGGACACAGGATGTAACCCAGAAGACCTGCCGGAGGCGATGAACGATAGGAAAAAGTGGCGAGAGATGGTCAAGGATATCCGTGCTGGCAGCACGACATGATGATGATTATTATCATTATAAAATAAGTATTATTATTATAATAATAATAATAAGTAAATATATATTAGTCTTTATGTATATTTAATAGCTTAACGACAATCATCAGGCAGAGAATAAAAGACCATTTTTATATATATATATATATATATATATATATATATATATATATATATATATAGGCCCATTGGCTTAGTGGGTGAAATGTTCACCAATAGCCCAGGAGACAGGGTTCAATCCCAGTTCAAATGATACCAAAGACTCAAAAAATGGTACTTGATGCCGTTTTGCATAACACTCAGCATTATAAAGTTCGGATCAAGGATGAAGTGGAGCGATCTAGGAAAAGGAGTAACACCCTACCCTACACCTCATTGTAGTAGCTAATGAAAAGAAGCCTTCGGGTCACACTCAACTACAGTCACCAACTTTCCTTTTATTTTACATGTGTACGTATATATATATATATATATACACACATACACATGTATATATACACACACACATATATATATATATATATATATATATATATATATATATATATATACACATACATACACGTACACACACACACACAAACACTGCATTGTCATCTGGGGCTGTAGAATTCTCCAATTGTATTTCTGTAAAGAAGTAAGACCTCAATGAGGCCACCTACTGGCTTTGAATTGTGACCTTTAATGTTTAAGGACAGGACCCTGGTGGCTGAGCAGTCCATGACCTGACAACAGCAGTGGTCACATAACGTGCAAATTCCTCTTTGGCCCTTTCTAAGCTAGATAGGCCTAATTTGATCATGTCAAGCCCTAGCACCTATATGATTGCCTCAACAGTATTCTTCAAATTGCTCTTGTGGCAAACAAGTACCCAACCCTATTTTATCTTAAAAGTGCTAGAAGGCTCAATTACACTGAGATAGCAATACTTGAAATCATTTAACTGTGTACAAATAGAATTATTAGTGTTAGATAGCAATTCATGAAAGCATATGCAAACAAATCAATATTAAATAGAATTATTAGTATTAGATAGCAATACTTGAAACCATTTAGAACAGTTAATGTTAGCAATACTTGAAACTTTAACTGTGACAAAACAAATGAGCTCTGGCTTGTTTAAAAGTAATGTTGCCTACAAACTATTTGCCTACAAAATTTTATATATATAAAAAAAACAGGATTTGGCATTGAATAACCCACAAGGATGGATATATTATAAAACACAACCAATACCAGTCACAGTTTGTATAATTGTATCTTATAATAGTTGTTACATAAATTTTATACACGAAATCTAACTACACTGATAAAAAATAAAATTGTAACACCCTGAAAGAGAATATTAATTTTGATATTGGTACAATATATACACCCCTTATTTTGAATCCTACGTACATATTGATTTGTACATATGATTAATCCACTTATATCATCAATATGTTTAATCGTAAGTAAATTGAAATGCAGATTTAGGGTGTTGCAACTTTATTTTCCATCAATATATCATAGGACAGAGATAATAGTAAACTATAAAAAAAATATTTTTATTTAAATATGAAGTCTGATATACTGCACACGCAAATTTTCTAAGTTTCAGTCAAGAACTTAGAAACATAATTCTAGAAACAATTTTTATTTTCTAAATTAGCTGTCGCTATTGTTTATTTTTAAATTACTATTAGCAATGAAAAAACTTATTGGATTTTTTGATTAAAGTATATTATTAATATTATTTCAGACAAAAAATAACAGTGATAATTCATGACTGTAGCAATCTCAAATACTTGTATTGTGACATTTAATTCAAGAATTTATTAGAAAACAATTCATTATTTTACAATAAAAATCAAATAACCTATTCCTGAACTTTGGTTTAATTCCAGGTGAAATTAGTTTTCAGGGAGGAAACCTTCCTTTGCACCTGACCTGCGAATCATGGGAGGTTAACTTGAATCAATATAGACTGAGTAGCAATCACTTTTTTTAATGTGGAAATTAAACTTTAACACGAGAAAGACAAATGGATAATCATAAGATTTTGAAGTATGGACATCTTTTAAAAAGAGTTTTAGAGTTTGTTTATTTGCTTCTATATTCTAAAAAGTATAAACACAGGCAAGAATCACTAATTACAGAAAGGTTTGGAAAAAAAAAAAAAAGGCACAGGAAGATTTAAAAAGAAAAATTCAAAAAAAAGTTTCCAGTTAGTGTTGTAACTCAAAATTAATTTACACTCAACACACATTTTACATTGGCATTCCTACAATTAAACCGGAAACTTAATGTTCACAAAGAACTATCATAAAAACCAACACAAGGGGTTTTATTTAATTCTCCCGAGGCCTGATTAGGTCACACATAAATGCCAGAAATAAAAATATTGTATAATATTTCAAGTTTTACATATTATTCTAACATTCGTCTGAGCAAGTTTTTTTAACAACTTTTAAAAATTAGTATTATCACATAAAAGACATTCAACTGCCCACAATATGGTATAATAAAAATATTGATTTATTTTATACACTCATGTGGAAAAATAAAAGAAATTTGAATTTGTTTCATTCAGGAACCCTAAAGTAAGCGTTTTTCCAACAAATGAAATTTTAAACATGAGTGTACAATAATACTGTCGAAGTGATAAAGTTATTGTGTTTTAGTTTACATATAAATTATAAAAACTTATAGAAAAATTCATGTATATTAAAACATGTAGAATATATTTTTGATTATATCAAAAATTTGTCACAAGGAATACACATGTACAAAACGTTTTTAAGGTTATTAACATCTATAATAAATAGGCTAACCATTTAAGTCTTTAAATACGATTCTATCCCATATTTCAGTTATTGAATGATACTTTTAAAATACAGAAATTAAAAAAACGGTAGATTATTAACTATAGTTTTGATTTTACTGAAAATATTTCGTGTAGAATTCGCCAAACGATTGTTCTTGAAATCGCTACAGCGTAAAAACGCAAACTCACATGACCTGAGATGACTACAACCAACCGGCCTTTTAAACAAAAATCAAAGTGGCTTTGCTTATGATATTTAATTAGCTTTGATAATAAATCTTAAAAGTAATGTTTAATGAAAGAATTTTGATCAACGGAAAATACAGAAGATGTAGAACTGAAAAGAGACACCCGGTTGTAGTTATCATATACCTGGGTATGATGGTGTAAAACGAAAAGGGTTTTCCGATATAAATTTTTCTTCGAAAAAACAATAGTAAATTTTTCAAATACTAAATAAAATGCACAAGTTCCCATTTTAACTGAGACTCGTTTTATGTTTCGTTCAGATTTATTCGCTCTATAGACAGTTAAGAAGATACCTTCGGTTTTTAATGTCAACACAGGTCATTCAATTATTGAATGAATCAGTGACAGGGACACACTGTACTGTATGTATGTGTGTGTGTATGTGTGTATGCTCTTCTTTTCAAGGGTCCTTACATTGGTACGTAATAAGACTAAGGAAATAGACTATTGTTAAAAAATATTATATAAGTTGACTTGCAGAAAAGAAAAATAAATGAAAATGGGAAGCGAATGGATGAGGGTAGCGGTGTTTACAGTCTGAAATGTTGAAACCTAATGTCACAATCACCATGTTCAGCCATTATCAAACTAAAACTACTATTCTCCGATTCTGGCTAAACTTCTCTTGATGTATAAAACACTTTGCTTCTATTTTTCATCCGATTTTTTTAACTAAAAATAAAAAACAAAACAAAATATTTCGCTCATTTCGTTATGTACTAAGTATAAAAATAATAAACTAAGAAATGTGAGCTTATTTTTAATAAAAGAAAACAAGCACGTTTTTATAAACGAGTTATCGAGGCCCAAAAAGTGAAACTTACCTTTTTTTCCCTTCTCTCAAGAAGAGAGAAAAGCGATCGCGATCATCAAAGAAATTAACCAAGAATCTAAATTAAAGCAAAAAGAATTCTTGTCTTTGGACGGAGAGATTGGATATCAGCACAGTATCGTCATCCTCGGTTTTAAATTAACGGTTTATTTTAGGATTTATTTCTTCATGAGTTTTTCTTTGTAGACTAGACTAGAGAGACAGAGCTGGGCAAAGTGGGGGAAACAGTTTTTTTTTTTGTTCTGCTATTTAATCTTAAATTAAAGTGAATATATATATATTACAGTACAGCAGGTTACCACACAAAAAAGTAAGCAACTTGTTTCTAGATTTTTTAATAAGTGAAACAAGGAAATATGGAATCATACCCACAGCCTAGGTTAAAATTATGATGTTTTCAATAAGAAAAATTAGGAAATATTTTCAAGTCTGTGACGGACGTTTAAAAGCAGTTTTTTTTTTAAATATGCAACCTTGTGAGGTAAAATGTCAGAGAGATGCTGATGTTTTTTTTGTCATTAAAAAAAAAGTGAAAACCCCCACGTTGCCTGTGTATAGTTAGTGGCAAGAAGATGAGAAACAGTAGGTAGAATAAGATCCTTTTTTCTCTCTCTTCTTTTTTTAAATAAGCTACTTGATTTTGATTTTAAAAATCATGCCAGGATGGAAGATCGAGCCGAGAAATGTTCTGACCACTGATCCCTCATTTTGTGACCAAAAAGCCTAAAGGAAGACTAACAACTGATACAAGGATGCTACAGCCAAAAAAGAGAGATGAAGTATTGAAGTAATAATAATAATAAAACTAGAGGTTTCAACGTGTGAACATGATAGATACGGTGTCCTCATCTATGAAAATTAAGTTAAAGAGATTTTATCCCGAATTACACCGACATAGTTAATCTCTGTCGTGTAAAAAAGGACTGCAATAATCTTAATCACGACTGGGTTTCTTTTTTTTCTTTAAAAAAATAATCATTTATGAATAAATAAAAAACATATCAGACCTTGAACAATCAACTCTGCCTGTTTTGTCTTATTTTCTTCTTGATGGTAGTGGTCTATTGTTTCTCTATTTCGCCGGCAACTAACTTCACTTGCCATCTATGTTGTTCGCCATGGTCAGCACAAAAAAGGCCAGATAGAGAGAGAAAATCCAAACTCGAGCTGGGACGATGGACAATTTTAATTGAAATGCCTGAAATAAATGAGGACTTTGTTCGATTATTGGTGGGATGGTGGTAAATAAATACGAAGATCGCTCACTATACAGCCAACCGACTGGAGTTAGTGGCTAACTGAGAATGAATTTAAAGTGGTTGGTTGACAAGAGGAGGAGAGAGATCCTGACAAAAACCAATTTTCATTCGATCGGCATTAGAGGCGACGAGGTGGGCAAATCGCTCTCTCCCTACTTTGGCATTTGTGTATATATACACGGGAAGGGCAAATTAATCATAGACACTGGAAAAAAGAAATATACTCACCTTTAAACACACCGGGAACTGCGTAGGTTAAAAGAACAAGTCCTCAGGCTGGGACAGACGAGACAGAGTCAGAGAGAGAAAAAGCGAGGCCACTTAGCCAACAAACAGACTTTTTCTCAATCAGCTGTCATTTTCTGTATATGTGTGCGTGTGTATGTTGTCTTTTTAAACATTGTGGGTCAACATCCGGGCTTGGAATCTTCAAATTTTCGGACTTACACGTTTTTCTTCCAGTAATTCTATTATGGAACCTTCCCAATTCTTTATCACCAGCTGAACTAACTATTTTCATACGGGTCTTTTCTTTTTTCTTTTCTTTAGAAACCAGTTCTTTACTTCCTTCTCACAGGATTTTCCGTCTTGTTGAGGGAGATACTGGTTTTTTCCAAGAAGGGCACTGGGGATAAGATCAGGGTTCGAAGAAACTTTTAAACATTTTAGAAGAATTTTTGGTTTGGAAATAATGCTGGGGTGGATAAATACTCTCAGGTGAGCACCTGCTTGTAAGTATGTTTTGCAGTAAAAGAGGAAGATATAAGAATCCAGACTGCTATACGAACGACGTGAAAGAAAATGCCGGGTGGGGGGAAATTTGCAGGAGAGGTCACATTTTTAAAGTGTCCTGAATTTCCAAAATACGAATTTAATTTTACGTTTGCCAGATCGTAAAAGTCATCTATTCTTACTCTGAAAAATAAATCATCGAAAACAATCCAAATAAATCTTTCTTTTTTTATATATACCTACGTTGAATATTTGACTATGCGTTTTAAAAAGTATAATGCCTGGACTGAATTGAAAGATTAGAACTGGAAGGTTCCTGAGTTATACTCATGTACGATGTCTTGCTTTTACTTTTTAGAGTGAAATTCATTTTATGTATCATCACCTTCGGAATAAATTATCAGTTTTATGATTTATTCAAAAATTTTAACTGTTGAGTGTTGAAAAAATGAACGAGAATTTTGAAGTTGGTCGCTAACGCTGAGATGTAGTGTGAACTAAAAACATTAAATCATTTTAAAATAACTGAAGATTTTTTGCCTTATAAACAAAATAATTGTCTTTTCTTATTTTTAGTTTATTAACAGGCAAAAATCCAGTCTATTTGAAAAAGAAAAAAAAAGATTTTTTTTTCACTTACTTAAACCCGAATCCGACCTGAAACTTTTGAAGGTAACATCAGGTTACCCAGGTTAAAATAGCTTTTGAGAAAATAATTATTGACCTGTCATATTTTTATGGATCCATTTTAAAACTTTATCAAGTAAATAAGGAATAAAATGGTAGAATATAAATCATAAAATTAAAAACACAACAAATAAACGAAGGATAATGGAATGGAGAACCTATTTTATATACATTTGGAATATTTTAGTATTTTGATTGTTAAAGATTTTAACCCTCGGTTGTTGTGCTATAAACAATTATTATTAAAAAATATCTTCATCTTTAAATTGCCCATGATAAAAGATAAAATCAAAATAAAATCTGCACGATTTAAAATGTAAGTTTATTTAAGTAAAATTTCAGGGAAATAACCTTCTTCCTAACATACACAAAATTATACATACATAAATTTGATTTTTGTAGATAACAAAATTTATGCTTCTTCAAATTTGATGAATTAGTAGTTGTTAATATGTTCCTTATAATATGACTATATAACTTTTAAGGACCTTTAAGGTGAAACTTGCACCACATTTTTAAGGTTGAATAATGAAGACTGATACAAGGTTAGAACACTGCAAGTAAATTCAGTTTCTTTAAGTTAAATGAATATTGTTCTATTCTTTCGATACTAAATATTAACGTCATTTTATGAAGAAAAATCCTACTAATTCTTTATTATAAGTTTTTGTTTTAACGCTTTAACACGGAGAGGATTAGTTGGGTTTTTTTTTTACGAGGCTTAGCTTATGTTGTAGCACATGGACGAAAATATAGGGCACTCAGTGGGAATTGAACTCAGTAGTAATAATCGTCTGTTAGCTGACACCGCTAATCATTACACCGTGCGAGACGCCCAGGATATATTTAAATAAATACGTCAAAGCTTAATCATGACACCCTGCAGACTCGTGTACAGGTCGAATTTTGAAGACCTAATTTGTCGTCAAAAATTGACGCTGACCTATTCACAAGTCATAATGTAAGGTCGAAATTTAAACATTTAGGTGTGTGCAAAAAGGAAGAACAGAGAGCAACCCTTCGTTTCCAAAAATAAATGATTTCGTGAACATAAATCAGGGGTCGACACATACATGAGATCCACTTATCCACGTGTATATATAGCAATGTGTAGATCTGATGTAAATAGTTCCGTGCAAAGTTGATTGGTGTATTATGAAATTCAGATAAAGGAATAAAAAAAATGAAAACCTGATATACAGCTAGGCAATAAAAATATACTTAATTTCAATTAACGGACAGATAGTTTGCTAAAAGAAAATTCACAAAGATTACAATATGCATAAATATAGTTTGTGTTTGAGATACACCGGAGTGAAACTAATTTACCTATGATATATCAGTAATTATTTTCTTAGCTTGGCCTAGTTGTGGCACAAGGCCAAAAGTATGAGGTGCTCAGAAAAATCAAATAATGGTTCTTCGGTCTAACTTGAGAACCATTACACCATTGGGGATATCCTGGTGGTGAAGTGGCTAACAGGTTAGACTGTAACATCATAGTAATACTATGTGTTAAATAGTACCTCTATTCTTCTGTAAGGATGGCTTTGATATTAAATAACCCATGAAGGTTGATATACCATTAAACAAAAAACCCAAATCAAACCAAACCTGGAAAAGAATCATCAGATGCCTATCTGTGCAAGCCTCATTGTTCTATATTCAGCAGAAAATGTATAAAATATCATTTGTTTTTGAATACATTGAAAGTTAGATTCAAGTCAATATAAGTATTGCATCAAAGTTTGACTGTTGAGAAGATATAAAACAATCACAATTGCATTTTGATAATAACTGTATTCAAACTTTGATTTTAATGGCATGTCAACCCATCTGGTGTTATTTTATGCCAAGAAGTTAGGGAATTATATACATTGTACATTTATATTTACATTTTTGTGCTATTATTTCTTAAGAGTTTCTTGTACACAGTTATATGATACCAAGTATTACTATCAAATACAAATAATTATAGTTTCAAGTATTCCTATCTAATACAAATAATTTACACACATTTGTAGGGTTTCAAGTATTCCTATCTAATACAAATAATTTTTAAACAGAACTATTTAACCCGTTGATGAGACCCTAACAAGTACTACAACACCAGGTCAGAGAGGACCTGGAGAGAAATGACAATGATGAGGTTCTCAACACTCCTTAGATCTCCAGAACTGGAGCCTTACCACCAAATGCAGTTTAGGGTCATACTCAAGACACCTTTTTTTTGGTGAAGGGGTCTTACCCCTCTATAGAGGATTACTGTCAGCATATTCTAAGCTGTTCAATTAAACTTCTGGAAACAAAGGTGACATAATGGTTACCGACAAAGAAAATGGTAAAAGTTAAAATTCTGAACGAGGGTCTTTGCTTTCACTTAGCACTAATGTCCTTGGGAAAGGCATAAATTCATCTCTGTGAGTAAAATAGTAGGGTAGACTGGCTTGCAAGTAAGGTAACCAGTCTAAAAGAAGGAAAATCTTTCAATTCAAAAACCTGAGTGATTATTTTGTACTGAATCTGTGCACAGCATTCTTCTGTTATCAGCTCATCCAAAAAGAGTGGCTGTTTCTACACAAGCCTTCACCATTATAAACAAATCATCAGTGTCATTATTTGCAAAGCTTTGCTTAGTTAAATAGTTGCCATTGATATCAATGAGCAAACATTATTTATTTATTCGAACCTGGCATACAATGGCAAAGGTTTCAGCTTTTCTTGTCACTACTCATTGACTTTATCTCTACTCAATTACTTCCTTTACTACCTTCACTCTTATCATTTCAGGATGACAAATGGCATATTCTTCCTTTTACCATTCCTTCAAACCATCATGTTCTCCACACATGTTTTACAGTAAACATGGGAAGCAAATGACTTATCCTGATCCCCTAGTTTGACTCCAAAGTAATCACAATATTCTTTCTTCACAAAGTCAATGATTTTTGCTTGATGGTTAGGAAGAACCACATGACCGCAGATATAACAGAACCTGACAGGATTATTCTTACACTTGTAATCCAATCTTCCAGGTATATATATGTCAAGCTGAAAGAGAAAAAATACATCAGCTCATTGCTGTCACTTGACACAGTACAACAAAATAATAATAATGATAATACCTAGATCTTGCCAGAGAGCTGAAGAAGCAGTGGAACATGAAGGTGACAGTGAAATCAACTGTAAGTGGTGCCCTTGGAATGGTCCCCAAAGTCTTGGAAAAAAAAAGACTGTGGGAACTGATGATCAGAGAAAGAATTGAGACCATTCAAACAATAGCATTGTTAAAAGAATTCTTTGAAGAGTTCAGGAGACTTGAAGAGACTTGCTGTCATTCTGGCTTCAGTGAAAAACCAGCTGTTTAAACTAATGTGAAAAACTCACATACAATAATAATAAGAAGAAGAAGAATGGGACATTAAAATGCAAACAGATCACCCAATTCAGGTCAGAAGACTAGACTTAGTTTTAATTAACAAGAAGAAAAGAATTTGTTATCGTGTGGATTTTGCTATGTCAGCAGACAACAGAGTGAAAATGAAAGAAAGCAAAAAGCTGGACAAATACCTGGACCATGCCAGAGAGCTTACAAAGCAGCAAAACATGAAGGTAACACTCATACAAATCATAGTCAGAGCTCTTGGAACCTGGAAAAGAGACTTGATGAACTAGAGGTTAAAGGGAGAATCAAAACAATTCAGATTACAGCACTGCTAAAATCAGCCAGGTTACTTAGAAAAGTCCTAGAGATCTGAGGAGACTTGCTGTCTCCAGTGAAAACCTATCAGTTAGAGTTGGTGTGGAAAACTTGCATGGAGCAAAGTGGAGATTTGTTATCACTCATACTCCAGTGGAAAACCAGCTGCTAACGGTGAAGTGAAAAACTCTCAAATAAGTAAAATAATAAAGACAGCATTGTTAAGATCAGCTAGAATACTGAGAAGAGTTCTGGAGACCTGAGGTTACTTGCTGTCACTCAGACTCCAGTAAAAAAAACACCTGTTAATACTGGTGTGAAAAACTCACACTCAAAGAGTGAAATAATGATAAAAAAGATTTTGATTATTTCACACTAATTTTTGTAATTTTTTTTACCCAAAATTTGTTTTGATGTTTTAATATCCAATTGTACATTGAAAATATAGTAAAAAAGGATTGTATGGGATTAGGAATTATTGCAAGTTTTAGTAACACACAAAATAGTATTATTGTCTTATTCTAATCCGAGTTTTTTTGTCTGTCTGTTATCGTATTACTCAAAAGTGGCAACTGCAATACTTTCTACAGTTACCTGAACCTTGGAGCATATATTTAGCATATTCTTTGAAAAATCCAAGACATTTTAAGTTTTTAGAGAGTTTAATGTAAGTATGATACTGAATCTGACTCATTTTGTGTCTATCAGATCAGTTAAACTAATTCTTTATGTTTTTGCTTAACTGTATAAATTAGGCATTTAGCTGAAAAATTAATTTGCCAGAAACCAAAGTTAAGACTTTGTAGTGGAGGGCTATGGTATAAACAAGTCTGTCTTCATATGTTTGTTGCAACTGAGTACCATAACTCACCACTAACATTATTTGAATGAGGAATAACAACTCTGGCTCTTGTAGCAAAGGAATTGTATTGTGGTCTAATATTTCCTCAAGCAAGCAATGTAAGAACAATTCATGACATGTTAACAACATATTTTATTGCCCAAACAAACTTACAAGAATGACATGAGATAAAATCGAGAGCTTATAAAAAATTATCTGAAGGACTGTCCTAATGTGGTTGAGAAGTCTTTAGTGTACCTACATAAGAAATAGAAGTTTTTGCATGAAAATTTACATCAAGGTATGGCACATGTGGTAAGAGAAAATCGACATGACTGTTGCTTGGCTAAGCCATACACACACAAAAGTGCCAATTCTCTGCCAAGGTCAAAGAGAATTTGAAATGCCTTTCTTTTATATGCTGCTTTAGCCATGCCACCTATTGATCATTAGCTGTACTATTTGGCTGACACAGGAATTAATGACCTTTGTGTTTTCTCATACCAAACAGCAGAACTGTTTGGCAGGCAAGAGATATAATCCCTTCAACCTTTTTTCTGTTATTTTTTCTCATCACTAAAAAATGAATGAAAGCTTTGTTATATTTATCATAAATCCACCCTGCAATATCACAAGTTACTTACAGTACAATAGTGAATTTTAAAAAAGTGACACAATAAAGAACTAGTATGATATTTCTTCAATGTATATTTTTAGTGATAATTCAATTTACAATGCAAATATGATACTGAACAATGTTCTTGTCAGAAATCAAAGTTAAGAACTATGACTTTTTTCTGGTCACTAAAAAATGATGACTTAAAAAAATCTGTTGTAGGAACAGTGGCTACCTGGAGGACATAAATATTAACATCTCAATAATGTTTATGAAGTTAGCATAAAATCATAGTTTAGTGTTATTCTTGTGCTTTTTGTTACAATAAAAAGTAGGATAAATAAATGGAAAAAATTTGTGTAACTTATGATCCAGTAGGAAATTTGATATCTATTGATCTAGTCATCTTTGACTTTTGTTACGATAGACAAATAGACAAAATTCAGAGTAAACACAACAGTTTTTAAGTCTTGATTTTTCAATGACCAGGAAAAAGGTAGTGGAAAAGTCTTAACTTTGGTTTCTGACAAGGAATTTTTCAGCTAGATGTCAAATTCATACAGACAAAAACGTAAAGATTTAGCTTAACTAATCTGATGGACACAAAGTAAGGGTCCAATTCAGTATCATACTTACATTGTAAATCGAACCCTCACTAAAAATGTACAGTGAAGAAATGTTATGGTTCTTTATCATTTCACTTTTTTATTTCCTAGATATTTATGGTTTGGCTTAGTTTTATGGCATATCAACACCTGTTGGTTATTTAATGCCAAATCCTCTTTAGACATATATATTTGATATATATGATTTTGTTTATGGTATATCAAGCATTGTAAGTTATTTAATGCCAAATCCTTTTTATACATATATATTATATATATATGATTTGGTTTGGTTTGGCTTTATGGCATATCAACCATTGTAGATTATTTAATCCCAAATCCTCTTTATACATATATATGATTTGTAAACATTTTGTTGATAGCACTATTCATTCATTTGCACACATTAAAAGTTCTAAGTATTGCAATGTAATACCAATAATTCAATTTAGGCACACAGTTAAAGAGTTTCAAATATTGTTATTTAACACTAATAAGTCTATTCAACATTATTCATTCATTTGCACACAGTTAAATGGCTGCAAATATTGCTACATATCAGTAACAATTTGATTAGACATCAGTCATTTATTTACACACAGTTAAACGATCAGTTCTATTTCTAATAACACAATTTAGTATAAGTCATTTGTTTGCACACAGTTTAGATGTCAAACAGTCTATTTGACCCAAAGATAGGATCCTATCAGGTACTACTACTCTGGGTCAGAGTGGACCTGGGAGCAATGGCAATGAAGAGGTACTCCACATTCCCCAAAGCTCAAAGATTGGAGCTTCACCATCAGATTGTTTAATATCATATCCAGGACACTCATTGGTTGGGATGGGGAGTTTTACCCCTCTTTAGAGATGCAACCGGTGTATTTTACAGCCCCAGCCAATTGGGCTGTAGATATTTATGTAACTTGTGATATCAAAAGGAAGATTTATAAAAGATATTACAAATCTTTTTCCTAACTTTGTTGTACTGTCTATTACAATTGCTGAGGTGATTGTTTTGTGACAAGAAAGAAAATAGACATCAGGTTTTCTTAATAAATGGATAAAGATTTTATTAGCAGGTTGGAACAAATGTAATGTCTGGTTTTAGAGTATATATTATAGATGAAAAAGAAAAATAGAAATATTTAATCATTGATATAACTTCCATTGCTTCCTAGAACCTCATTAAATCTGTCAACAAAATTATAGATGCTATGCTTGTAAAATTCTTTTGGTTTTGAGGCAAAATATGAGCCCAACTTGTGTTCAACTTCTCTTAATGTCAACCTTATATCATCCAAATGTAATCCCACAAAAAGTGATAAGGTCAGAAGAATATGGAGGATGAAGAAATTTTTCCCAACTAAGCTTCTCTAAGAGATCTTTAGTTAATCAGGTTGTATGAGGATGGACATTATCAAGTGGGAGGATGATTCCCTTTTGGTCAACTAAAATCCCTACTGTGAAAATGAGAAAACCATCTTCTTTCATTTAATGTATTATCCACATAAGTGCTCTGAATGGATTTTGCTAATGTACTAGCATTAACACTTTTATGAAATTCATAGAGTAAAACATGTCTAATGCGTTCTTTAGTTGGAACAAACATACGGGTGAATACCAAAGATCATAAACAGTATTCTTATAATCTAAAAGAAAAAGAAAAAATTACTCATTCAATAATTCCTAAATGATAACAAGAAGAAATACTTTGATAGGTGTTGTCTAAAATATTCAGTTAAAAAATTAGAAATTACATTCATTCCAACCTTTTGGAGGTAGCACTGGGATATGAGTTTCAGGTTGTTTGGCCAGTTGGTTGGCAGGGAAGTAGATCATATTTCCATCCCATATTTTTTATTCTGTCCTTTCCTTGGAGGCGGGGAGGGGTAAGAATATCTCTTGCTGATTTGTGGGTTTGTTCACAAGTCATTCCTCCAAGCACATAGGGGAAAGATTTATGATGCCCAGATTCTGGATTCAGGGCATTTCACATTTCCACTGCAGGTGTTTTTTTATGACACTTGCACTTCCTTATTCAGCATCTGACAACATCAGGGTCATCATTCTTTCAAACACCTGAGCGCAAGACTTATGATATTCAGCTCCTAAGTTCATGGCATCTTGCTCACTCCACATCGCCACTGCAGGTGTTTTTTTTATGACACTTCTACTTCCTTATTCTACATCTGACAACATCAAAGACATTTCAAAGTCATCATCCCCACACACCTGCTGTAAATAATGACACTCAAGGTAAGAGAAAAAGCTACATTACAACTAGGAGATGAAGTCATTATACTACTACATTATGACTAGGATATGAAGCTACTAGAGGAGATAAAGTCATTATACTACTAAAGTCATTATACTGCTACATTACAACAAGGAGATGAAGTCATTATACTGCTACATTACAACAAGGAGATGAAGTCATTATACTACTACAACAGAGAGATAAAGTCACTATACTACTACAACAAGGAGATGAAGTCATTATACTACTACAACAGGGAGATGAAGTCACTATAATACTACAACAAGGAGATTAAGTCATTATACTACAACATTACAAGGAGATGAAGTCATTATGCTACTACATTAGAATAGGGAGATGAAGTCATTATACTACTACATTACAACTGAGAGATGAAGTCATTATACTACTACATTACAACTGAGAGATGAAGTCATTATACTGCTACATTGCAACTGAGAGATGAAGTCATTATACTGCTACATTGCAACTGAGAGATGAAGTCATTATACTAATACATTACAACTGAGAGATGAGGGTCATTATACTGCTACATTACAACAAGTAGATGGAGTTATTATACTACTACATTAAAAGGAGATGAAGTCATTATGCTACTACATCACAACAAGGAGATGAAGTCATTATACTGCTACATTACAACAAGGAGATGAAGTCATTATACTGCTACAATAAAACAAGGAGATGAGGTCATTATACTGCTACATTACAACTAAGAGATGAAGTCATTATACTACTACATTACAAGGAGATGAAATCATTAAACTACTACATTACAAGGAGATGAGGTCATTATACTGCAACATTACAACAAGGAGATAAAGTCATTATACTGCTGAATTACAAAAAGGAGATGAAGTTATTATACTACTACATTAAAAGGAGATGAAGTCATTATGCTACTACATCACAACAAGGAGATGAAGTCATTATACTGCTACATTACAACAAGGAGATGAAGTCATTATACTACTACATGACAACAAGGAGATGAAGTAATTATACTACTACATTACAACAAGGGGATGAAGACATTATACTGCTACATTACAAAGAGGAGATAAAGTCATTATACTGCTACATTACAACAAGGAGATGAAGTTATTATACTAATACATTACAACAAGGATATAAAGTCATCATCCTGCTACATTACAACAAGGAGATAAAGTCATTATACTGCTACATTACAACAAGGAGATGAAGTCATCATGCTGCTACATTACAACAAGGAGATAAAGTCATCATGCTGCTACATTACAACAAGGAGATGAAGTCATTATACTAATACATTACAACAAGGATATAAAGTCATTATACTGCTACATTACAACAAGGAGACAAAGTCATTATACTGCTATATTACAACAAGGAGATGAAGTCATCATGCTGCTACATTACAACAAAGAGATAAAGTCATTATACTGCTACATTACAACAAGGAGATGAAGTTATTATACTGCTACATTACAACAAGGAGATGAAGTCATTATCCTGCTACATTACAACAAGGAAATAAAGTCATTATACTACTACATTACAACAAGGAGATAAAGTCATTATACTGCTAAATTACAACAAGGAGATGAAGTCATTATCCTGCTATATTACAAGAGGGGGATGAAGTCATTATACTGCTACACTACAACAAAGAGATGAAGTCATTATAATGCTACATTACATCAAGGTGATGAAATCATTATAATGCTACATTACAGTGAGAAGATGAAGTCATTATACTACGACATTATACTAGGATATGAAGCCATTATACTACTAAATTAAAACTGGGAGATGAAGTCATTATACTACTACATTACAACTAAGAGATGAAGTCATTATACAACTACATTACAAGGAGATGAAGTCATTATACTACTACAACAAAGAGATGAAGTCATTATACTGCTACATTATGACAAGGATATGAACCCATTATACTACTAAATTACAACTGGGAGATGAAGTCTTTATGCTACTACATTATGACGAAGATATGAAGCCAATATACTACTAAATTACAACTGGTAGATGAAGTCATTATACTACTACATTATAACTAGGATATGAAGCCATTATACTACTAAATTACAACTGGGAGATGAAGTCATTATACAACTACATTATGACTAGGAAATAAAGCCATTATACTACTAAATTACACTTGTGAGATGAAGTCATTATACTACTACATTATTACTAGGATATGAAGCCATTATACTACTAAATTACAACTGGGAGATGAAGTCAATATGCTACTACATTATGACTAGGATATGAAGCCATTATACTTCTACATTACAAGGAGATGAAGTCATTTTACTACTAAAACAAAGAGATGAAGTCATTATACAGCTACATTACAACAAGGAGATGAAGTCATTATACTACTACAACAATGAGATGAAGTCATTATACTACTACATAACAACAAGGAGATGAAGTCATTATGCTACTACAACAAGGAGATTAAGTTATTATATTACTACATAACAACAAGGAGATGAAATCATTATACCACTACAAGAGGGAGATAAAGTCATTATACTGCTACATTAAAAGAAGGAGATGAAGTCATTATACTGCTGAATTACAAAGAGGAGATGAAGTCATTATGCTTCTACAACAAGGAGATAAATTCATTATACTGCTACATTACAACGAGGAGATGAAGTCATTATACTGCTACATTACAACAAGGAGATGAAGTTATTATACTACTACAAGAAAGAAATAAAGTCATTATACTACTACATTACTATAAGATGAAGTCATTAAACTACTACATTACAAAAAAGAGATAAAGTCATTATACGGCTGAATTACGACAAAGAGATAAAGTCATTATACTGCTACATTACAACAAGGAGATAAAATCATCATACTGCTACATTACAACAAAAAGATGAAGTCATTATACTGCAACATTACAACAAGGAGATGAAGTCATTATACTGCTACATTACAAGAGGGGGATGAAGTCATTATACTGCTACACAACAGGAAAGAGATGAAGTCATTTTAATGCTACATTACAACAAGGAGATGAAGTTATTATAAAGCTACATTACAGCAAGGAGATGAAGTCATTATACTACTACATTATATTAGGATATGTAGACATAATACAACTAAATTAACACTGGGAGATGAAGTCATTATACTACTACAACAAAGATATGAAGTCATTATACTACTACATTACAAGGGGATGAAGTCATTATACTACTACATGACAAGAAGTAGACAAAGTCATTATACTGCTACATTACAACAAGGAGTAGAAGTAATTATACAGCTACATTACAACTAGGATATGAAGCCATTATACTACTAAATTACAACTGGGAGATGAAGTCATTATACTACTACATAATGACTAGGATATGAAGCCATTATACTACTAAATTACAACTGGGCAATGAAGTCATTATACTACTACATAATGACTAGGATATGAAGCCATTATACTACTACATGAAAACAAGTAGATGAAGTCATTATACTGCTACATTATGAGTGAGATATGAAGCCATTATACTACTAAATTTCAACTGGGTGATGAAGTCATTATACTACTACATTATGACAAGTATATGAAGCCATTATACTACTAAATAACAACTGGGAGATGAAGTCATTATACTACTACATTATGACTAGGATATGAAGCCATTATACTACTAAATTACAACTGGGCGATGAAGTCATTATGCTACTACATTATGACTAGGATATGAAGCCATTACACTACTAAATTACAACTGGGAGATGAAGTCATTATACTACTACATTATGACTAGGATATGAAGCCATTATACTACTAAATTACAACTGGGAGATGAAGTCATTATACTACTGCATAATGACGAGGATATGAAGCCATTATACGACTAAATTACAACTGGGAGATGAAGTCATTATACTACTACATTATGACTAGGATATGAAGCCATTATACTACTAAATTACAACTGGGAGATGAAGTCATTATACTACTACATAATGACTAGGATATGAAGCCATTATACTACTAAATTACAACTGTGAGATGAAGTCATTATACTTCAACATAATGACGAGGATATGAAGCCATTATGCTACTAAATTACAACTGGGAGATGAAGTCATTATACGACTACATAATGACTAGGATATGAAGCCATTATACTACTAAATTACAACTGGGTGATGAAGTCATTATACTACTACATTATGATCAGGATATGAAGCTATTATACGACTAAATTACAACAGGGAGATGAAGTCATTATACTACTACATTATGACAAGGATATGAAGCCATTATACAACTAAATTACAACTAGGAGATGAAGTCATTATACTGCTACATTACAACGAGGAGATGAAGTCATTATACTGCTACATTACAACAAGGAGATGAAGTTATTATACTACTACAAGAAAGAGATGTAGTCATTATACTACTACATTACTATGAGACGAAGTCATTAAACTACTACATTACAAAAAAGAGACAAAGTCATTATACGGCTGAATTACGACAAGGAGATAAATTCATTATGCTGTTACATTACAACAAAGAGATAAAATCCTTATACTGCTTCATTACAACAAAAAGATGAAGTCATTATACAACAACATTACAACGAGGAGATGAAGTCATTATACTGCTACATTACAAGAGGGGGATGAAGTCATTATACTGCTACACAACAGGAAAGAGATGAAGTCATTTTAATGCTACATTACAACAAGGAAATGAAGTTATTATAAAGCTACATTACAGTGAGGAGATGAAGTCATTATACTACTACATTATATTAGGATATGAAGCCATTATACAACTAAATTAACACTGGGATATGAAGTCATTATACTACTACAACAAAGATATGAAGTCATTATACTACTACATTACAAGGGGATGAAGTCATTATACTACTACATGACAACAAGTAGATGAAGTCATTATACTGCTACATTACAACAAGGAGTAGAAGTAATTATACTGCTACATTACAACTAGGATATGAAGCCATTATACTACTAAATTACAACTGGGAGATGAAGTCATTATGCTACTATATTATGACTAGGATATGAAGCCATTATACTACTAAATTACAACTGGGCAATGAAGTCATTATACTACTACATAATGACTAGGATATGAAGCCATTATACTACTACATGAAAACAAGTAGATGAAGTCATTATACTGCTACATTATGAGTAAGATATGAAGCCATTATACTACTAAATTTCAACTGGGTGATGAAGTCATTATACTGCTACATTATGAGTAAGATATGAAGCCATTATACTACTAAATAACAACTGGGAGATGAAGTCATTATACTACTACATTATGACTAGGATATGAAGCCATTATACTACTAAATTACAACTGGGCGATGAAGTCATTATGCTACTACATTATGACTAGGATATGAAGCCATTACACTACTAAATTACAACTGGGAGATGAAGTCATTATACTACTACATAATGACTAGGATATGAAGCCATTATACTACTAAATTACAACTGGCAGATGAAGTCAATATACTACTACATTATGACTAGGATATGAAGCCATTATACTACTAAATTACAACTGGGAGATGAAGTCATTATACTAATGCATAATGACGAGGATATGAAGCCATTATACGACTAAATTACAACTGGGAGATGAAGTCATTATACTACTACATTATGACTAGGATATGAAGCCATTATACTACTAAATTGCAACTGGGAGATGAAGTCATTATACAACAACATTATGACAAGGATATGAAGCCATTATACTACTAAATTACAACTGGGAGATGAAGTCATTATACTTCAACATAATGACGAGGATATGAAGCCATTATGCTACTAAATTACAACTGGGAGATGAAGTCATTATACGACTACATAATGACTAGGATATGAAGCCATTATACTACTAAATTACGACTGGGTGATGAAGTCATTATACTACTACATTATGATTAGGATATGAAGCCATTATACTACTAAATTACAACAGGGAGATGAAGTTATTATACTACTACATTATGACAAGGATATGAAGCCATTATACAACTAAATTACAACTAGGAGATGAAGTCATTATACTGCTACATTACAACGAGGAGATGAAGTCATTATACTGCTACATTACAACAAGGACATGAAGTTATTATACTACTACAAGAAAAAGATGTAGTCATTATACTACTACATTACTATGAGACGAAGTCATTAAACTACTACATTACAAAAAAGAGACAAAGTCATTATACGGCTGAATTACGACAAGGAGATAAATTCATTATGCTGCTACATTACAACAAAGAGATAAAATCCTTATACTGCTTCATTACAACAAAAAGATGAAGTCATTATACTACAACATTACAACGAGGAGATGAAGTCATTATACTGCTACATTACAAGAGGGGGATGAAGTCATTATACTGCTACACAACAGGAAAGAGATGAAGTCATTTTAATGCTACATTACAACAAGGAAATGAAGTTATTATAAAGCTACATTACAGTGAGGAGATGAAGTCATTATACTACTACATTATATTAGGATATGAAGCCATTATACAACTAAATTAACACTGGGATATGAAGTCATTATACTACTACAACAAAGATATGAAGTCATTATACTACTACATTACAAGGAGATGAAGTCATTATACTACTACATGACAACAATTAGATGAAGTCATTATACTGCTACATTACAACAAGGAGTAGAAGTAATTTTACTGCTACATTACAACTAGGAGATGAAGTCATTATGCTACTACATTATGACTACGATATGAAGCCATTATACTACTAAATTACAACTGAGCTATGAAGTCATTATGCTACTACATTATGACTAGGATATGAAGCCATTATACTACTAAATTACAACTGGGAGATGAAGTCATTATACAATGACCTCATGACTAGGATATGAAGCCATTATACTACTAAATAACAACTGGGAGATGAAGTCATTATACTACTACATTATGACTAGGATATGAAGCCATTATACAACTAAATTACAACTGGAAGATGAAGTCATTATACAATGACCTCATGACTAAGATATGAAGCCATTATACTACTAAATAACAACTGGGAGATGAAGTCATTATGCTACTACATTATGACTAGGATATGAAGCCATTATACAACTAAATTACAACTGGGAGATGAAGTCATTATACAATGACCTCATGACTAGGATATGAAGCCATTATACTACTAAATAACAACTGGGAGATGAAGTCATTATACTACTACATTATGACTAGGATATGAAGCCATTATACTACTAAATTACAACTGGGCGATGAAGTCATTATGCTACTACATTATGACTAGGATATGAAGCCATTATACTACTAAATTACAACTGGGAGATGAAGTCATTATACTACTACATAATGACTAGGATATGAAGCCATTATACTACTATATGACAACAAGTAGATGAAGTCATTATACTACTACATTATGACTAGGATATGAAGCCATTATACTACTAAATTACAACTGGGAGATCAAGTCATTATACTACTACATTAGGACTAGGATATTAAGCCATTATACTACTAAATTACAACTGGGAGATGAAGTCATTATACTACTACATTATGACTAGGATATGAAGCCAATATACTACTAAATTACAACTGGTAGATGAAGTCATTATACTACTACATTATGACTAGGATATGAAGCCATTATACTACTAAATTACAACTGGGAGATGAAGTCATTATACTACTACATTATGACTAGGATATGAAGCCATTATACTACTAAATTACAACTGGGAGATGAAGTCATTATGCTACTACATTATGACTAGGATATGAAGCCAATATACTACTAAATTACAACTGGTAGATGAAGTCATTATACTACTACATTATGACTAGGATATGAAGCCATTATACTACTAAATTACAACTGGGAGATGAAGTCATTATACTACTACATTATGCCTAGGATATTAAGCCATTATACTACTAAATTACAACTGGGAGATGAAGTCATTATACTACTGCATAATGACGAGGATATGAAGCCATTATACGACTAAATTACAACTGGGAGATGAAGTCATTATACTACTACATTATGACTAGGATATGAAGCCATTATACTACTAAATTGCAACTGGGAGATGAAGTCATTATACAACGACATTATGACTAGGATATGAAGACATTATACTACTAAATTACAACTGGTAGATGAAGTCATTATACTACTACATTATGACTAGGATATGAAGCCATTATACTACTAAATTACAAATGGGAGATGAAGTCATTATATTACTACGTAATGACGAGGATATGAAGCCATTATACTACTAGATTACAACTGGCAGATGAAGTCATTATACTACTTCATAATGACTAGGATATGAAGCCATTATACTACTAAATTACAACTGGGAGATGAAGTCATTATACTTCAACATAATGACGAGGATATGAAGCCATTATGCTACTAAATTACAACTGGGAGATGAAGTCATTATACGACTACATAATGACTAGGATATGAAGCCATTATCCTACTAAATTACAACTGGGAGATGAAGTCATTATACTACTACATTATGACTAGGATATGAAGCCATTATACTACTAAATTACAACTGGGTGATGAAGTCATTATACTACTACATTATGATTAGGATATGAAGCCATTATACTACTAAATTACAACAGGGAGATGAAGTCATTATACTACTACATTATGACAAGGATATGAAGCCATTATACAACTAAATTACAACTAGGAGATTAAGTCATTATACTGCTACATTACACCGAGGAGATGAAGTCATTATACTGCTACATTACAACAAGGAGATGAAGTTATTATACTACTACAAGAAAGAAATGTAGTCATTATACTACTACATTATGACTAGGATATGAAGCCATTATACTACTAAATTACAACTGGGTGATGAAGTCATTATACTACTACATTATGACTAGGATATGAAGCCATTATACTACTAAATTACAACTGGGAGATGAAGTCATTATACTACTACATTATGACTAGGATATGAAGCCATTATACTACTAAATTACAACTGGGAGATGAAGTCATTATGCTACTACATTATGACTAGGATATGAAGCCAATATACTACTAAATTACAACTGGTAGATGAAGTCATTATACTACTACATTATGACTAGGATATGAAGCCATTATACTACTAAATTACAACTGGGAGATGAAGTCATTATACTACTACATTATGCCTAGGATATTAAGCCATTATACTACTAAATTACAACTGGGAGATGAAGTCATTATACTACTGCATAATGACGAGGATATGAAGCCATTATACGACTAAATTACAACTGGGAGATGAAGTCATTATACTACTACATTATGACTAGGATATGAAGCCATTATACTACTAAATTGCAACTGGGAGATGAAGTCATTATACAACGACATTATGACTAGGATATGAAGCCATTATACTACTAAATTACAACTGGTAGATGAAGTCATTATACTACTACATTATGACTAGGATATGAAGCCATTATACTACTAAATTACAACTGGGAGATGAAGTCATTATATTACTACGTAATGACGAGGATATGAAGCCATTATACTACTAGATTACAACTGGCAGATGAAGTCATTATACTACTTCATAATGACTAGGATATGAAGCCATTATACTACTAAATTACAACTGGGAGATGAAGTCATTATACTTCAACATAATGACGAGGATATGAAGCCATTATGCTACTAAATTACAACTGGGAGATGAAGTCATTATACGACTACATAATGACTAGGATATGAAGCCATTATCCTACTAAATTACAACTGGGAGATGAAGTCATTATACTACTACATTATGACTAGGATATGAAGCCATTATACTACTAAATTACAACTGGGTGATGAAGTCATTATACTACTACATTATGATTAGGATATGAAGCCATTATACTACTAAATTACAACAGGGAGATGAAGTCATTATACTACTACATTATGACAAGGATATGAAGCCATTATACAACTAAATTACAACAAGGAGATTAAGTCATTATACTGCTACATTACACCGAGGAGATGAAGTCATTATACTGCTACATTACAACAAGGAGATGAAGTTATTATACTACTACAAGAAAGAAATGTAGTCATTATACTACTACATTACTATGAGACGAAGTCATTAAACTACTACATTACAAAAAAGAGACAAAGTCATTATACGGCTGAATTACGACAAGGAGATAAATTCATTATACTGCTACATTACAACAAAGAGATAAAATCCTTATACTGCTTCATTACAACAAAAAGATGAAGTCATTATACTACAACATTACAACGAGGAGATGAAGTCATTATACTGCTACATTACAAGAGGGGGATGAAGTCATTATACTGCTACACAACAGGAAAGAGATGAAGTCATTTTAATGCTACATTACAACAAGGAGATGAAGTTATTATAAAGCTACATTACAGTGAGGAGATGAAGTCATTATACTACTACATTATATTAGGATATGAAGCCATTATGCAAATAAATTAACACTGGGATATGAAGTCATTATACTACTACAACAAAGATATGAAGTCATTATACTACTACATTACAAGGAGATGAAGTCATTATACTACTACATGACAACAAGTAGATGAAGTCATTATACTGCTACATTACAACAAGGAGTAGAAGTAATTATACTGCTACTTTACAACTAGGAGATGAAGTCATTATGCTACTACATTATGACTACCATATGAAGCCATTATACTACTAAATTACAACTGGGAGATGAAGTCATTATACTACTACATTATGACTGGGATATGAAGCCATTATACTACCAAATTACAACTGGGCTATGAAGTCATTATGCTACTACATTATGAATAGGATATGAAGCCATTATACTACTAAATTACAACTGGGAGATGAAGTCATTATACTACTACATAATGACGAGTATATGAAGCCATTATACTACTACATGACAACAAGTAGATGAAGTCATTATACTGCTACATTATGACTAAGATATGAAGCCATTATACTACTAAATTTAAACTGGGTGATGAAGTCATTATACTACTACATTATGACAAGTATATAAAGCCATTATATATACTAAATAACAACTGGGAGATGAAGTCATTATACTACTACATTATGACTAGGATATGAAGCCATTATACTACTAAATTACAACTGGGCGATGAAGTCATTATGCTACTACATTATGACTAGGATATGAAGCCATTATACTACTAAATTACAACTGGGAGATAAAGTCATTATACTTCAACATAATGTTGAGGATATGAAGCCATTATACTACTAGATTACAACTGGGAGATGAAGTCATAATACTACTACATAATGACGACGATATGAAGCCATTATACTACTTAATTACAACTGGGAGATGAAGTCATTATACAACTACATTATGACTAGGATATGAAGCCATTATACTACTAAATTACAACTGTGAGATGAAGTCATTATACAACTACATAATGACGAGGATATGAAGCCATTATCCTACTAAATTACAACTGGGAGATGAAGTCATTATACTACTACATTATGACTAGGATATGAAGCCATTATACTACTAAATTACAACTGGGAGATGAAGTCATTATACAACTACCTTAAGACTAGGATATGAAGCCATTATACTACTAAATTACAACTGGCAGATGAAGTCATTATACGACTGCATAATGACTAGGATATGAAGCCATTATCCTACTAAATTACAACTGGGAGATTAAGTCATTATACTACTACATTATGACTAGGATATTAGGCCATTATACTACTAAATTACAACTGGGCGATGAAGTCATTATACTACTACATTATGACTAGGATATGAAGCCATTATACTACTAAATTACAACTGGGAGATGAAGTCATTCTACTACTACATTATGACAAGGATATGAAGCCATTATACAACTAAATTACAACTGGGAGATGAAGTCATTATACAATGACCTCATGACTAGGATATGAAGCCATTATACTACTAAATTACAACTGGGAGATGAAGTCATTATACTGCTACATGACAACGAGGAGATGAAGTCATTATACTGCTACATTACAACAAGGAGATGAAGTTATTATACTACTACAAGAAAGAGATGAAGTCATTATACTACTACATTACTATGAGATGAAGTCATTAAACTATTACATTACAAAAAAGAGACAAAGTCATTATACGGCCGAATTACGACAAGGAGATAAAGTCATTATGCTGCTACATTACAACAAAGAGATAAAATCCTCATACTGCTTCATTACAACAAAAAGATGAAGTCATTATACTACAACATTACAACGAGGAGATGAAGTCATTATACTGCTACATTACAAGAGGGGGATGAAGTCATTATACTGCTACACAACAGGAAAGAGATGAAGTCATTTTAATGCTACATTACAACAAGGAGATGAAGTTATTATAAAGCTACATTACAGTGAGGAGATGAAGTCATTATACTACTACATTATATTAGGATATGAAGCCATTATACAACTAAATTAACACTGGGATATGAAGTCATTATACTACTACAACAAAGATATGAAGTCATTATACTACTACATTACAAGGAGATGAAGTCATTATACTACTACATGACAACTAGTAGATGAAGTCATTATACTGCTACATTACAACAAGGAGTAGAAGTAATTATACTGCTACATTACAACTAGGAGATGAAGTCATTATGCTACTATATTATGACTACGATATGAAGCCATTATACTACTAAATTACAACTGGGAAATGAAGTCATAATACTACTACATTATGACTGGGATATTAAGCCATTATAGTACTATATTACAACTGGGAGATGAAGTCATTATGCTACTACATTATGACTAGGATATGAAGCCATTATACTACTAAATTACAACTGGGAGATGAAGTCATTATACTACTACATTATGACTAGTATATGAAGCCATTATACTTCTACATTACAAGAAATGAAGTCATTTTACTACTTCAACAATGAGATGAAGCCATTATACTACTACATAACAACAAGGAGATGAAGTCATTATACTACTACAACATGGATATGAAGCCATTAAACTACTAAATTACAACTGGGAGATGAAGTCATTATACTACTACATTATGATTAGGATATGAACCCATAATACTACTAAATTACAACTGGGAGATTAAGTCATTATACAACTACATTATGACTAGGATATGAAGCCATTATACTACTAAATTACAACTGGGAGATGAAGTCATTATACTACTACATTATGACTAGGATATGAAGCCATTATACTACTAAATTACAACTGGGAGATGAAGTCATTATACTACTACATTATGACTAGGATAAAAAGCCATTATAATACTAAATTACAACTGGGAGATGAGGTCATTATACAACTACATTATGACTAGGATATGAAGCCATTATACTACTAAATTACAACTGGGAGATGAGGTCATTATGCTACTACATTATGACTAGGATATGAAGACATTATACTACTAAATTACAACTGGGAGATGAGGTCATTATGCTACTACATTATGACTAGGATATGAAGACATTATACTACTAAATTACAACTGGGAGATGAGGTCATTATGCTACTACATTATGTCTAAGATATGAAGCCATTATACTACAAAATTACAACTGGGAGATGAGGTCATTATACTACTACATTATGACGAGGATATGAAGCCATTATACAACTAAATTACAACTGGGAGATTAAGTCATTATACTACTACATTATGACTAGGATATGAAGCCATTATACTACTAAATTTCAACAGGGAGATGAAGTCATTATACTAATACATAATGACTAGGATATGAAGCCATTATACTACTACATGACAACAAGTAGATGAAGTCATTATACTGCTACATTATGACTAGGATATGAAGCCATTATACTACTAAATTTCAACAGGGTGATGAAGTCATTATACTACTACATTATGACAAGTATATGAAGCCATTATACTACTAAATAACAACTGGGAGATGAAGTCATTATACTACTACATTATGACTAGGATAAAAACCCATTATACTACTAAATTACAACTGGGCGATGAAGTCATTATGCTACTACATTATGACTAGGATATGAAGCCATTATACTACTAAATTACAACTGGGAGATGAAGTCATTATACTTCAACAAAATGTTGAGGATATGAAGCCATTATACTACTAAATTACAACTGGGAGATGAAGTCATAATACTACTACATAATGACGAGGATATGAAGACATTATACTACTAAATTACAACTGGGAGATGAAGTCATTTTACAACTACATTATGACTAGGATATGAAGCCATTATACTACTAAATTACAACTGGGAGATGAAGTCATTATACAACTACATAATGACGAGGATATGAAGCCATTATCCTACTAAATTACAACTGGGAGATGAAGTCATTATACAACTACATAATGACTAGGATATGAAGCCATTATACTACTAAATTACAACTGGGAGATGAAGTCATTATACAACTACATAATGACGAGGATATGAAGCCATTATCCTACTAAATTACAACTGGGAGATGAAGTCATTATACTACTACATTATGACTAGGATATGAAGCCATTATACTACTAAATTACAACTGGGAGATGAAGTCATTATACGACCACATAATGAGTAGGATATGAAGCCATTATCCTACTAAATTACAACTGGGAGATAAAGTCATTATACTACATTATGACTAGGATATGAAGCCATTATACTACTAAATTACAACTGGGCGATGAAGTCATTATACTACTACATTATGACTAGGATATGAAGCCATTATACAACTAAATTACAACTGGGAGATGAAGTCATTATACAATGACCTCATGACTAGGATATGAAGCCATTATACTACTAAATTACAACTGGGAGATGAAGTCATTATACTACTACATTATGACTAGGATATGAAGCCATTATACTACTAAATTTAAACTGGGTGATGAAGTCACTATACTACTACATTATGACTAGTATATGAAGCCATTATACTACTAAATAACAACTGGGAGATGAAGTCATTATACTACTACATTATGACTAGGATATTGAACCATTATACTACTAAATTACAACTGGGCGATGAAGTCATTATGCTACTACATTATGACTAGGATATGAAGCCATTATACTACTAAATTACAACTGGGAGATGAAGTCATTATGCTACTACATTATGACTAGGATATGTAGCCATTATACTACTAAATTACAACTGGGAGATGAAGTCATTATACTACTACATTATGACTAGGATATTAAGCCATTATACTACTAAATTACAACTGGGAGATGAAGTTATTATACTACTACAAGAAAGAGATGAAGTCATTATACTACTACATTACTATGAGATGAAGTCATTAAACTACTACATTACAAAAAAGAGACAAAGTCATTATACGGCTGAATTACGACAAGGAGATAAAGTCATTATGCTGCTACATTACAACAAAGAGATAAAATCCTCATACTGCTTCATTACAACAAAAAGATGAAGTCATTATACTACAACATTACAACGAGGAGATGAAGTCATTATACTGCTACATTACAAGAGGGGGATGAAGTCATTATACTGCTACACAACAGGAAAGAGATGAAGTCATTTTAATGCTACATTACAACAAGGAGATGAAGTTATTATAAAGCTACATTACAGTGAGGAGATGAAGTCATTATACTACTACATTATATTAGGATATGAAGCCATTATGCAACTAAATTAACACTGGGATATGAAGTCATTATACTACCACAACAAAGATATGAAGTCATTATACTACTACATTACAAGGAGATGAAGTCATTATACTACTACATGACAACAAGTAGATGAAGTCATTATACTGCTACATTACAACAAGGAGTAGAAGTAATTATACTGCTACATTACAACTAGGAGATGAAGTCATTATGCTACTACATTATGACTAGGATATGAAGCCATTATACTACTAAATTACAACTGGGAGATGAAGTCATTATACTTCAACAAAATGTTGAGGATATGAAGCCATTATACTACTAAATTACAACTGGGAGATGAAGTCATTTTACAACTACATTATGACTAGGATATGAAGCCATTATACTACTAAATTACAACTGGGAGATGAAGTCATTATACAACTACATAATGACGAGGATATGAAGCCATTATCCTACTAAATTACAACTGGGAGATGAAGTCATTATACTACTACATTATGACTAGGATATGAAGCCATTATACTACTAAATTACAACTGGGAGATGAAGTCATTATACAACTACCTTAAGACTAGGATATGAAGCCATTATACTACTAAATTACAACTGGGAGATTAAGTCATTATACAACTACATTATGACTAGGATATGAAGCCATTATACTACTAAATTACAACTGGGAGATGAAGTCATTATACGACCACATAATGACTAGGATATGAAGCCATTATCCTACTAAATTACAACTGGGAGATAAAGTCATTATACTACATTATGACTAGGATATGAAGCCATTATACTACTAAATTACAACTGGGCGATGAAGTCATTATACTACTACATTATGACTAGGATATGAAGCCATTATACAACTAAATTACAACTGGGAGATGAAATCATTATACAATGACCTCATGACTAGGATATGAAGCCATTATACTACTAAATTACAACTGGGAGATGAAGTCATTATACTACTACATTATGACTAGGATATGAAGCCATTATACTACTAAATTTAAACTGGGTGATGAAGTCACTATACTACTACATTATGACAAGTATATGAAGCCATTATACTACTAAATAACAACTGGGAGATGAAGTCATTATACTACTACATTATGACTAGGATATTGAACCATTATACTACTAAATTACAACTGGGCGATGAAGTCATTATGCTACTACATTATGACTAGGATATGAAGCCATTATACTACTAAATTACAACTGGGAGATGAAGTCATTATACTACTACATTATGACTAGGATATTAAGCCATTATACTACTAAATTACAACCGGGAGATGAAGTCATTATACTACTACATTATGACTAGGATATGAAGCCAATATACTACTAAATTACAACTGGTAGATGAAGTGATTATACTACTACATTATGACTAGGATATTGAACCATTATACTACTAAATTACAACTGGGAGATGAAGTCATTATGCTACTACATTATGACTAGGATATGTAGCCATTATACTACTAAATTACAACTGGGAGATGAAGTTATTATACTACTACAAGAAAGAGATGAAGTCATTATACTACTACATTATGACTAGGATATTAAGCCATTATACTACTAAATTACAACTGGGAGATGAAGTTATTATACTACTACAAGAAAGAGATGAAGTCATTATACTACTACATTACTATGAGATGAAGTCATTAAACTACTACATTACAAAAAAGAGACAAAGTCATTATACGGCTGAATTACGACAAGGAGATAAAGTCATTATGCTGCTACATTACAACAAAGAGATAAAATCCTCATACTGCTTCATTACAACAAAAAGATGAAGTCATTATACTACAACATTACAACGAGGAGATGAAGTCATTATACTGCTACATTACAAGAGGGGGATGAAGTCATTATACTGCTACACAACAGGAAAGAGATGAAGTCATTTTAATGCTACATTACAACAAGGAGATGAAGTTATTATAAAGCTACATTACAGTGAGGAGATGAAGTCATTATACTACTACATTATATTAGGATATGAAGCCATTATGCAACTAAATTAACACTGGGATATGAAGTCATTATACTACCACAACAAAGATATGAAGTCATTATACTACTACATTACAAGGAGATGAAGTCATTATACTACTACATGACAACAAGTAGATGAAGTCATTATACTGCTACATTACAACAAGGAGTAGAAGTAATTATACTGCTACATAACAACAAGGACATGAAGTCATTATACTACTACAACATGGATATGAAGCCATTAAACTACTTAATTACAACTGCGAGATGAAGTCCTTTTACTACTACATTATGATTAGGATATGAAGCCATTATACTACTAAATTACAACTGGAAGATGAAGTTATTATACAACTACATTATGACTAGGATATGAAGCCATTATACTACTAAATTACAACTGGGAGATGAAGTCATTATACTACTACATTATGACTAGGATATGAAGCCATTATACTACTAAATAACATCTGGGAGATGAAGTCATTATACTGCTACATTATGACTAGGATATGAAGCCATTATACTACTAAATTACAACTGGGAGATGAGGTCATTATGCTACTACATAACAACAAGGAGATGAAGTCATTATATTACAACAACAGGGAGATAAAGAAATTATACTGCTACATTAAAAAAAGGAGATGAAGTCATTATACTGCTACATTACAACTAAGATATGAAGTCATTATACTAATACATTACAATAAGGAGATGATAACATTATACCGCTACATTACAACTAGGAGATGAAGTCATTATACTACTACATTACAAGGAGAAGAAAACATGAAACAACTACATTACAACTAGGAGGTGAAGTCATTATACTACTACATTACAACAAGGTGATGAAGTCATTATACTGCAACATTACAACAATGAGATAAAATCATTATACAGCCGAATTACAAAAAGGAGATGAAGTCATTATTCTACAACAACAAGGAGATGAAGTCATTATACTACTACATTACAAGGAGATGAAGTCGTTAAACTATTACATTACAACAAGGAGATAAAATCATTATACCGCTACATTACAACAGGGAGATAAAGTCATTATACCACTACATTACAACAGTGATATAAAGTCATTATACGACTACATAACAAGGAGAGGAATCATTATACTGCTACATTACAACAAGGAGATGAAGTCATTATACTACTAAATTACAACAAGGAGATGAAGTCATTATACTGCTACATTACAACAAGGAGATGAAGTTATTATACTACTACAAGAAGGAGATGAAGTCATTATACTACTACATTACAACAAAGACATAAAGTCATTATACAGCTAAATTACAACGAGGAGATAAAGTCATTATATTATTACATTTTAACAAGGAGATGAAGTCATTATACTACTACATTACAACAAGGAGATAAAGTCATCTTACTGCTACATTACAACAAAGAAATGAAGTCATTATACTGCTACATTACAACAAGGAGATGAAGTTATTATACTACTACAACAAGGAGATGAAGTCATTATACTACTACATTATGACTAGGATATGAAGCCATTATACTACTAAATTACAACTAAGATGTGAAGTCATTATTCTACTACAACAAGGAGATGAAGTCATTATACTAGTACATTACAAGCAGATGAAGTCATTTTGCGACTATCTTACAACAAGGAGATGAAGCCATTATACTGCTACATTACAACAAGGAGATGAAATCATTAAAAACCTACATTACAACAAGGAGATGAAGTCATTATACTGCTACATTATAACAAGGAGATGAAGTCATTATACTACTACAACAGGGAGATGAAGTCATTATACTGCTACATTACAACAAGTAGATGAAGTCATTATACTACTACATTACAACTGAGAGATGAAGTCATTATACTGCTACATTACAACAATGAGATGAAGTTTTAGCGTTGAGTGAAATGGTTAATTGTTTAGCGCTATATTTTTTAAGGCAACAAATTAATTACGAAACTATTCTTTAACAACACAACAACAACGTAAGTTCTTTATTTGCAGCTTTGAATATTTTGTTTGTTCTTGGTGCTGCAAGAGTCGTGGTGTTTAGGCTTGTTCGATGTTTGAGACGAAATGGCTTAGCGAGATTTTGAGATGGCAGCGTGTCGTTGGACGTGTGAGGGAAGTATTCAAAGTCACCGTGTAGTTTTGTGTGTCGAGAGCGGAGTGACGCTCAGATCGACATAGTAAATTTTTGGGGTCAAGAATTGGTGCCTGTGGAAGGCATGCTGAATGTTTCTAATTTATGTTCCACTGGGATTCCTCGTAAAGAATCCATAAATTGGATGGTTGCCTCGTTGAGTGTCCATGTTGCTGCTGCTAGTGTTAAAGCCACAGTGAGATGTCCACACTGGGTGGCTTGTTTAGCTAAAAAGCATCGCTAAGCAGGGACGACCAGAGGCGCGTCTGTTCTGGTCGCCGTCTCAAGCTAAAGAGAGTGGTTTTGGCCGCTCACCCGTTTTGCTAGCCGGAAATGAAGGTCCGGGCTGAATAGGATAGGTCGTCCTGATTGGGTGAAATTCAGTGTTGAATTAAATTGCGCGCCAAAACAAAATACGAGATTTTCTTCTTCTCTACAAAGTCATTATACTACTACAACAAGGAGATGAAGTCATTATACTGCTACATTAAAATGAGATGAAGTCATTATGCTACTACATTACAACAAGGAGATGAAGTCATTAAACTGCTACATTAAAACAAGGAAATGAAGTCATTATACTCATACACGACAACAAAGAGATGAAGTCATTATAATGCTACATTGCAACAAGATGATGAAGTCATTATACTACTACATTATACAAGGATATGAAGCCATTATACTACTAAATTATAACTGGGAGATAAAGTCATTATACTACGACATTGCAAGGAGATGAAGTCATTATACTACTACATTACAACTAGGAGATGAAGTCATTATACTGCTACATTACAACAAGGAGTACAAGTCATTATACTGCTACATTACAACAAGGTGATAAAGTCATTATACTGCTATATTACAACGAAGAGATTAATTCATTATACTGATACACTACAACAAAGACATGAAGTCATTATAATGCTACATTACAACAAGGAGATAAAGTCATTATAATGTAACATTACAACGAGGAGAGGAAGACATTATACTGCTAAATAACAACTGGGAAATGAAATCGTTATACTACTACATTACAAGGAGATGAAGTCATTATACTGCTACATTACAACAAGGAGATGAAGTCATTATGCTACTACATAACAAACATATGAAGTCATAATGCTACTACATTACAACAAGGAGATGAAGTCATTATACTACTACATTAAAAGGAGATGAAGTCATTATGCTACGACATTACAAAAAGGAGATGAAGTCATTATACTACTACATTACCACTGAGAGATGAAGTCATTATAATGCTATATTACAACAAGGAGATGAGGTCATTATACTGCTACATTACAACAAGGAGATGAAGTCATTATACTGCTACATTACAACAAGGAGATGAAATCATTATACTACTACAACAAGGAGATGAAGTCATTATACTACTACATTACAAGGAGATGAAGTCATTATGTTGCTACATTACAACAAAGAGATGAAGTCATTATACTGCTACACTACAACAAAGAGATGAAGTCATTATACTACTACATTATACTAGGATATGAAGCCATTATACTACTAAATTACAACTAAGAGATGAAGTCATTATACTACTACATTAAAAGGAGATGAAGTCATTATGCTACTATATTACAATAAGGAGATTATAAGCTATTATACTACTAAATTACAACTAAGAGATGAAGTCATTATACTACTACATTAAAAGGAGATGAAGTCATTATGCTACTATATTACAATAAGGAGATTATAAGCTATTATACTACTAAATTACAACTGGGAGATGAAGTCATTATACTACTACATTATGACTAGGATATGAAGCCATTATACTTCTACATTACAAGGAGATGAAGTCATTTTACTATGTCAACCATGAGATGAAGCCATTATACTACTACATAACAACAAGGAGATGAAGTCATTATACTACTACAAAAGGGACATGAAGTCATTGTACTGATACATTAAAAAAAAGAGATGAAGTCATTATACTGTTACATTAAAACTAAGACATGAAGTTATTATACTAATACATTACAATAAGGAGATGATATCATTATACTGCTGAATTACAAAAAGGAGATGAAGTCATTATACTACTACATTAAAAGGAGATGAAGTCATTATACTACTACATGACAACAGGGAGATGAAGTAATTATACTGCTATATTACAACAAGGAGATTAAGTCATTATACTGCTACATTACAACAAGGAGATGAAGTCATTATACTACTACATCACAAGGAGATGAAGTCATTATGCTACTACATCACAAGGAGATGAAGTCATTATGCTACTACATTACAAGGAGATGAAGTCATTATACTGCTACATTACAACAAGGATATGAAGCTGTTATACTGCTACATTACAACAAGGAGGTAAAGTCATTATACTGCTACATTACAACAAGATGGTAAAGTCATTATACTGCTACTTTACAACTAAGAGATGAAGTCATTATACTGATAAACTACAACAAAGAGATGAAGTCATTATAATGCTACATTACAACAAGTTGATGAAGTCATTATAATGCTACATTACAACAAGGAGATGATATCATTATACTTTTACATTATACAAGGATATGAAGCCCTTATACTACTAAATTACGACTGGAAGATGAAGTCATTATACTACTACGTTACAAGGAGATGAAGTCATTATACTACTACATTACAAGGAGATGAAGTCATTATGCTACTACGTTACAACAAGGAGATGAACTCATTATAATGCTACATTACAACAAGGAGATGAAGTCATTATAATGCTACATTACAACAAGGAGATGAAGTCATTATACTGCTACATTACTACAAAGAGATTAATTCATTATAATGCTACATTACAACAAGGTGATGAAGTCATTATAATGCTACATTACAAGAAGGAGATGAAGTCATTATACTACTAAATTATGACTAGGATATGAAGCCATTATACTACTAAATTACAACTGGGAAATGAAGTCATTATACTACTACATTACAACTAAAAGATGAAGTCATTATACTACTACATTACAAGGAGATGAAGTAATTATACTACTACAACAAAGAGATGAAGTAATTATACTGCTACATTACAACAAGGAGATGGAGTTAATTTACTGCTACATTACAACAAGGAGATGAATCATTATAATACTACATTATGACTAGGATATGAAGCCATTATACTTCTAAATTACAACTGGGAGATGAAGTCATTATAATACTACATTACAAGGAGATGAAGTCATTATGCTACTACATTACAACAAGGAGATGAAGTCATTATACTGCTACATTACAAGGAGATGAAGTCATTATACTGCTACATTACAACAACTAGATGAAGTCATTATACAACTACATTATACTAGGATATGAAGCCATTATACTACTATATTACAACTGTGAGATGAATTCATTATACTACTACATTACAACTAAGAGATGAAGTCATTATACTACTACATTACAAGGAGATGAGTTAATTTACTACTACATTACAACAAGGAGATGAAGTCATTATAATACTACATTATGACTAGGATATGAACCCATTATACTTCTAAATTAAAACTGGTAGATGAAGTCATTATACTACTACATTACAACTAAGTCATTATACTACTACATTACAAGGAGATGAATTCATTATACTACTACAAGAAGGAGGTGAAGTCATTATACTACTACTTTACAAGGAGATGAAGTCATTTTAATACTACATTACAACAAGGAGATGAAGTCATAATCCTGCTACATTACAACAAGGAGATGAAGTCATTATACTGCTACATTACAACAAGGAGATGAAGTCATTATACTGCTACATTACAACAAGGAGATGAATTCATTATAATTCTACATTACAACAAGGAGATGAATCATTATAATGCTACATTACAACAAGGAGATGAAGTCATTATACTACTACATTATACTAGGATATGAAGCCATTATACTACTAAATTACAACTGTGAGATGAAGTCATTATACTCCTACATTACAACTAAGAGATGAAGTCATTATACTACTACATTACAAGGAGATGAAGTCATTATACTGCTACATTACAACAAGGAGTCGAAGTCATTTTACTGCTATATTACAACAAGGAGATGAAGTCATTATACTGCTACATTACAACAAGGAGATGAAATCATTATACTACTTAATTGCGTCTTTAATTACAGTCTAATTTTTTTTCCTAGTGTAACAGTTATCATCATTGGAAATGGAATCAGCAACTCGATTTTAGAACCTATACAAAGCAGTTTGTGCGTCAAATGGTGCAAATGCCCTCAGGGAAGACATGAATTCATCTGTTCCCTCTCCAGCTAAGGTGAAATAATAGGGCAGTCTAGGTTCTTTAGCTTTGGTTATGCAACCAGTCTAGGATAAGTAAACTCTGAATTCAAACTGGCTGCACTTTGATAAAAATTGACCCTGTGTCACATCCTGCACATAGGAAAGGTTTTAGGTAAATACATACATTACAACTCTATTGATGATATATCTGGGTGGATCAATAAGTCTATAGTGTGATATCATCATTAGCCAAATTTTAGACCGAAAGTTTCACTTTATAATGTTTGATTTATGTAATTAACATTCATCACTGAATTAAATGCATCTTTAAGGAAGGAGCTTAAGCTAAAAAATAAAAGTTGTGCAATAGAAATACTTCTTTTTATGATTAGGCTATAGATTTATTGCTGTACTTATGTGTATAGTGACATGGCAAATACAAAAGGTATATACAAGAGGATGCTAAAAAGTTCTTGATCAAAGCAAAGAGTGAATAACCTGGAGTCATAAATCACACATGGCTATTCCATATATTTTGCTGTTCCACCTACTTGTTTCATTATTTCTCAAGTTCCTGTTCCCCATCTAAAAAAGTATTTGGCACAAGTGAGCTGGAATGGATGCACTTATTAAAAATTAAAAAAGATTTGGTGCAAATAATTTTGCTCGTTTTGCAATCAGAAGAACTTCCCCTACTTAGGTAATTTAGCAAATTTTAGATTGATTGATTTTAATGGAATTAGATGGAGGGTCCTGTCTACGACATATATAAAATGGTGAAATAGTCTCTTTTTGTCATTTCCATGATACATGTACACAAGTTATCTGTCCTTTTGTTTTGATTTTTTTGAGAGTTGATGAAGACAATACTTTTCAGTTATATTATCTGTACAATTTTTATTGCTAATTTATTTATCAATAGTACTCCCTAAGAGAAGGAAAAGGTTACTTAATTATTCTGTGAAATCAAAAGTAGGAATACATATATTAGTTGTCAGATTTTGATAATATTTATGAAGAGTTAGAGTAAAATCCCTAAAGTTAACATGTATCAGAGAAATAACAAAAAGTTAGTGACCATTTTGCTTTTGTATTTAAGTAGTAGACAGGCTTCTTCATGTAATTTCATAAAAATCAATTAATTCAAAATTTATTAAATCCCCTTAGTAGAAATAATTCTGAATGCAAAACAAGTAAAATTATCCTCAAATATTTTTTTCTTATTTTTAACTTACCTGTGTCAAAAATCCAACAAAATAAAAAAAAGGTCATTTTTTTCTTTGTTGAGAACTTTTCCGTATCTCTTGAAAAGATTAATTGTAAATTGATTTACAATAGAATTCACTTGGATACAGAATTAAAAGCAAGATCTGGTCAGTAAAGTATTCTTTTAATCTCTTCAAACACTCTCGCATTGGTGTAATGTTACCAGTTAGTCACTAGTTACTTCCATTGAAGGTTTTAGATAAGCTCCTTGCCCTAGTGTCAAAAATCTGGGAGTTTCCTGCCTAAACTTAGTCCACCTAGTCTTGTGACTCTCATCCATGCTTTCTTGATGCACCTCTTTCTGGATGCAAGTTTCTAACAAACGGATTCTTCCTCAAAACAACTGAAATGTAGAACAAGTACCTTTGTAAATATTTTCTTACTGATCTTTTTAAGTCCAAAGTCAATAAGTACCTTATTGGTTCTTAGTTGCCCAAGTCATTCCCTATCTATCAATGCATTGATATTCCTATCTTACCCCTTGTAATATCATAACTAACAAAAGGGAAATAACCTCTGATGCCACAGGGGTTACAGCCCCTACTACATCCGGGGGGTTTGGTCAATAAAGGAATGTACCAGGCATAGCAGCAGATGTTTGTTCTCCCTCTGTCTTTAATCATCATTCATCTTATCGATTCATCTTGGTAATAGTTCATACCTAGCAAGTATCCATTACCTCAAATGTAAAGACTTTACACCCCTATATCATCATAACACTTTGCTCATTATTGGCCAATTTGACCTTGAAAAACATGCAAGAGATAGGGAGATACCAGAGTTAGAAAATGGGAGACAAAACAGCAGATTCAGGCACTACAAAGCAGGGATCAAGCATAGCCTGCTTTGCAATGTGCAGAAGAATCAGATACAGAGAAGGAAATATGTCACAGCACCATCTTTTACAACATGCTTAGGAATCTGATGCAGGAAGGGAGAGATGTTTAGAACAACAGCGAGAAAAGCAGAGATATTAAAAAACAAGTATAGAAGCATGCTGCTTTCTTTTATAGTCTAAGAGCAGATTATACCAGTGATGCCAAGGTCACCATTGGGAAAATGACAATGGTTTACCCCCATTCAGAGCAAAGAAATGGCCAATTGAATATCCAGGGCTATGCTGTTTGAATAGCAACTAAAACACTTGCAAAGGCTTGAAAGCTCAACAAAGTATCTGGGTTGCTCAGAATAAGAAACTAGGTAGAGGTACGCATCATCAGAAGAGACCCCAGCTTAAACACCATTATGTACTTTCAATTAATACAGTATGCATACATAAAACTATTTGTTGGTATTTATGTATTGTGCAATTATATATATACTGAGTAATTACATATGTTCTGTATATCTACATAAGGTTGATTATGACTGTTTGTATCCCAAGTTTCCATCTTGATATTTAGCTGAATGTGGTTTTAGTGCTGTAAATGATTTACTACTGAAGAAAAGAAATCAATTAGATATCAATAAATGAGGAGGAGATTTGAGATTGATGCTGACTAAATTGGTACCTAATTACTCAGTAGCTAGCACAAGGATCTCATTAACTTTAGTCTATTTACCTTTAGGTGGGCTCAAATTGTATTTTGCATTTGACAGGTACCTTTATTTTATTGTAATTAAAATTGTAGCAAAAAGAAAGAATTCCAAATTATTATTTAGTGTGGGAATTATTTTGCCGTTGGAGTTTCGAATTAATATATTTCGTCCAATGAGAATGAATAATGCCATTCTGCCCGGGTGACCTCCCCAGACAATATAAAAGGCGATATAACGTTCCCTTGTCCTCTCTTCTTCACTGACTCTTCTTGATGATTTCAGCAGCAGTAACAGACCCTCTCAACATGAGATGAACACATTCAACTTTTGGCCCAGTGTTCCTTTAGGAGTTCCTTCTTTCATCATTTATTCATTCCTCCTAGACCCAATGGTCCTCAAAACTTCAAGGTTACATGATTAATTTCGGCTCTATCATTTTCAACTGTTTTCTTCCATGTACAAACTCACAGTCCAAGGGCTATCTTTCTGGCAGTCATTAAACTTCTTGAAACTCATCAATATTCTCATCCTCATTCCTGTATTTCCTTTCTTCTTAATGTAACAGGGCAAACTACAAGTATTACAGAAAAAGCTTCCATTCAAATTATTCTATATTGATACATTTCATTTTACTATTATGTTTTAAAACATTATTTGCTGTTTTCTAATGGGACAATCCAACAATATTTTGATATTCTATTCCCTCTCTCTCTTTCTCTCTCTTTATTACCAGTGAATATTCTTTATTATTATTATTGTTATTTACTCCTTGAGAGTTTTTCACATCAGCATTAGCTGATGGTCTTTCACTGGAGCCTGAGTGACAACAAGTCTCCTCAAGTCTCCAGGAGTCTTCTCAGTATTCTGGCCATTCTCAATAGTGCTGTAGTTTGGATGGTCTTGACTCGTCCTCCAATCTCCAAGTCCTTCAGTCTCTTGGTACAGTCATGATTGGTACAATTGTCCCCTTCATGTTCCATAGTTTTTTCAATTCCCTTGCAAGATCGTAGTACTTATCCTTCTTTTTACATTCTTTCAGTTTTATTCTGTGGTCAGCCAAGACAGCAAAGTCCACAATTTTGCAAATTCTCTTTTTTTTGTTGATTATTATAAGGTCTGGTCTTCTGGTCAAGATTAGGTGATCTGTTTGTATGTCAAAATCCCATCGGAGTTTATGTGTATCATTCTCTAGGACAGCTGCTGGGTTGTGCATATACCATTTATTCATATGGTCAAATTTAAATTTCTTGCATATTTCCCAATGGATCACCTTACCCACCCAGTTGTGTCTAGTCTTATACTCCTTCTGTGCTAATTTGCTGCATTTGCTTATTATGTGATTGATGTTTTCATCTCAATCATCACATAACCTACATTTGCTATTTTATTGTGTCTCATCTATTCTCGCTTTGATATGATTGGTTCTTATGACGTTGTTTTCTGTTGCTATTAGAAGAGATTCTGTTTCTCTCTTAAAGTTTCCTTTTCTTAGCCATGTCCACATTTTCTCATGTGAGATGTTGTTTATTAGTCTTTTAAAATGTCCATAGAGTTGTTTTCCTTCCCATTTTTTTCCTATTTATTGTCATTCTGTAGTCCATCGAGTTGTCTGTCTCATTTCTGATGGCTGTAATCAATCTTCTTTCATGTTTTTCAATGTAGTCCTCAAGCCATTGTATTGTTGCACCAACCCTGTCTTCAATGCTGGCAAGTCCTCTTCCTCCCACCTTTCTTGATACATATAGTCTGTCAATGTTGTCTCTGGGATGTAATGCCTTATGCATGGTCATTAGTTTTCTTGTTCTTAGGTCCATTTCAAAAAGGGTCCCGAATATCTAGCAAGGGGTACAGCCCGGCCATTATTCCTTTGATAAGGTTTCTGCTTGATAGTTTTGTCTTGAGTAGCTTTCTAGTTCTCCTGAGATATTCTTTCTTAATTTTTTCTTTCATCTCCACTTGTTTGATGGTGTCAGCCTCCAAGATGCCCAAGTATTTGTAGGTCTCCTACTCTTGATGCATTCTAATCTTGTCTTGGTTCCATTCCATCCATTAGATGTTGTTTGCCACTTTTCATTACTAGCATGGCGCATTTTTTTTTTTGCAAATAGTTTGATGTCATCCATGTACATTAGGTGATTGATCTTTTACTGTGATCTACTAAATTTGTATCCAGCTGTGCATTTTCTGAGTATACGTGGTTAAGGGGCATCATAGCAATTAGGAATAGTAATGGTGATAGTGCATATCCTTGAAAAATACCTCTTTGGATCTTTGCTTCAGTGAAGCTTCTTCCTCCTGCTGCCAATTCCACTCTCCAGGTTTTCATGGTTTTCTCGATAAAGTTTATGACTTCATTTAATATTTTAAACATTTTGAGGCAGTTTATTATCCAGCTTTGTGGGACCATATCATATGCCCTTTTGTAGTCAATCCAAGCCACATGTTTATATGTAGAGAAATGGATTTGGCATTAAATAACCAACAATGGTTGATATACTATAAAACTAAACCAAACCAAACCAAAATTCATATGAATTGGAGTTCACTTTTTGAATAATAAGAATTATATTTTACTGGAGGGTGGGGTCAAATTTTAGAGATGCTTAGTTGGAGTATTCCCATAAAAAGGTTGGGAACCACTGGCATAAACATTATGTAGATATTTTCAAATATGCCCTTGAACATATGAATCAAAACACACAGTTATAATATATACAAACAAGTGACTCAGGGAACATCACGAAAAGAGGTAAAATGGTCCTGAGAATGAAGAAGTAGCAAACAGGACATTATCCTTAAGGAAAAGTCAGGACAACTTCAGCAGATTCCTGAGACCCACCATGTTTACAATGCTTTGCAATACCCCATACAATGACAGAGGCAAGATAGGTACCACTATTATAACCTAAAGCTGTGTAATCTATTGACAAGCTAAGAGATAAGCAAATCAGTGTTATGCCAGAAGTTCAATTTCTACAATTTCATGGCTTTAAGATATGAGGATTTTACTTACCAACTAATTGTAGATGCATGTGGTAAAATAGAAGCTGAGTGATTGCTCTACCTATATATCCATCAAACAGAACTTAAGGTGGAACAGTATATTCATTTAGAAGATGCCATTAACACTAATGGATACCTAAGAAATGTAAGCCAACAAGTGATCTTAGCTTTAAGCTTTATTGGTTGTCCACGGTAAATGACTGAGAAGATACAACAGGGCATAGTCTATGTATGCAAATTTGGATGACCTAATCTCTTCATCCCTTTCACATGTAACCCCTAAAGTGCAAGGAAATTACAGATGAATTCTTTGACTTCCTCAGACAGGTATAACATCATCACTAGAACCTTCCACAAGAAGAATAAGTGGTTTCTTAACCTATTTAAAATGAGAGTCTTTCACTCACTTCATGCAGTCAGGTCAACAATCAAATGCCAAAAAAAAAGAGGCTTTTACATTCCCACACTCTAATTTGTTGCAAGGAGAAGATTAAGTTGGACAAAAATTGATAGAACTTTCTCAGCTGAACTTCCGAACTCAAAAGAGGAGCCTGAACTCATTGTGGTAGTCAAGATTCAGCTGATTCACAGCCCCTGTAGGTACATCAACCCTTCCAAACCTTGCTTGAAGGAGGGAAAATGTACAAAACAGTATCCTAGAGATTTTCTGCAAGAGAGTGATGATAATAAGTACCCCACAAAGTAGAAGAAAAAGCCAAACAATGGAAGGTTCCAGACCACACTTAAAGTTGGTGTAGAAAATGACATTGACAACAAAGATGCTGACCAAAATCTTCAAGGTCCACATCAATGTTGAGTTCTGCATCATGGTCTCAGGCATAAAATACATATGCAAATATGTGACAAAAATAGGAGATATGTCCACCATTGCCATTGAGCTGAGTATGAAGGTGAATGAAATCAAAATAGACTCAACAGAGAGGTAAATTTAAACTAATGAAGAAATACAGCGAATTTTGAGTTTTTGAGACCCACCACCCTGCTCCAACCATTGTCTATCTCAGTGCTCAAAGGAAATGTGGTGTAGTGGCTAACATGCTGAACTGTTATATTATAGTGAATGAGTTTAAATTCCAGTCATCCAATTACATTCACTTTCAGGCTAATACCCGAGGGAAATGTATGAACTCCCTGATCCTCCCTGCAATGGGTTAAATAGTACCCCTACTGTCCTTCGACAAGAATGATTTTGGCATTGAAATAACCCATGAAGGTTGATATACCATTAAACAAAGAAATCAAACCAAACCAAACCAAACCAAACCCAGTGTTCACCTAGGTAAATAGCTTGAGTTTATTTCATCGAGGAAAATGTAGCAAGTTACCTAAATTCCTGATATAAAATTGAAAACCTTCTTCAAGTTGTATAGAGATGATACTATGACTGCTCTGGTCTATTGTGAGGCTCCAATGTACTTTACCTTTGAAAAAAACAAGCCAACTGTAGAAGGGGCATGTTTGAAGACAACCTTTGGTATCAAGTTAGATATGGTAACTGGGCAAGTTTATACAGTACGGCATAACAATAAGAAATACTTCCTCTGCATGCTCTCTCATGAAGTAAAGAGATGAGCATCATTTGAAGATTTAAAGACCATTATTGTGAAATATACAAGGAGGCTTGCAGCTGAAGAGGAAGATGAGCAGCATTGGCATTAAACATTGGATGAAGAAGCAGTATCACAGATATCCAAACAGCTATGACAGCTTTTTTTTTATGCTGGTCTCATATAAGATTGGGCAGCCACAAGTTCCATGAGAAGTGTACAAGGTCAACATATGGGAAGATTTTCTTTTAATGCATTTTTACAATATCATCTACACTAAAGATCTTTTAGACTTCCAACAATGAATTATCATTATAGCAAACATTATGCAAATGTAGGCTTGACCCAGTCAAAAAACACCAGTGAAAGCAATTTTGACCAGAAGATGCTACAGGAGACAAGTTATTATACCAATGTCCTTTTAGAGTTTATTGAAGACAACTGTGAAAAGTTAACCACAGAACAAGAATAAGCAACTCCCTTTCTATCACTCAGAGAGAATAACTTTGATTTTTTTTTCATTAGGTTTGATCCCTAACACATGGGCAATGAAAACATCCTTATAGACAATTCTATCTAAATCATTTTAATTTTTAGATAGATTGTCTACACAGAGCCAGAGCTTATAGCAAACATTTCCCTCAATGTTAATATTAGAATCTCTGATCTAAACTGGCTGTGTGAAAGAGAAATCTTTACACCAAGAAATGATACAGTGAAGGAAATCACTGGAGGCATGTTTAGCATAAGAGTTATCATCATGAGAAATGAAATTGGTGACTTGAGTTCAAATTCAAAGCTATTTGCCTTTCACTTTATGCTAATGACCTTAGAAAATGAATCCATTTGTTCTCCCTCAAGTAGGAAAACTCTGAAATCAGACCAGCTTTACTTTGCATAAAAATTGACCTTGTGTTGTATCCTGCCTGTGGCAGAGGGGTTGGGTAAATGCAATGAGGAAAAGCAACAGGACAGTGCTGCATAGAAACCTGATTTTCTACCTACCAAATAAATTCTCACAAAGTTTGCATCCTCCTGGCTGTCCATCTCAAAACTTAATCCTAAAAGTTGGTGCTCCTATCGTGCACCTTTGCAACTTGACTAACTGCCAAGTAAATGATGCTTCATGTCTTAGAAACTATAATTTTGACAGACAAATTGGCAATGAAGAACATCTTCATCCCAAGGATTTCAATCAAACCCTCCTATCTTCCCTTTTAATTCAAACAAATCCAATTCCTTATTCAGTTGTCTTTTATAATAACAATAAATGTTGGCCTTAACTTTCAATCACCAATCTTCTCCCAGTGTCAACTGTATATTGGAACTTCAAGGGTTGCAAAGCCAAACCACCTTTTCATCCAAGCCAAAGAATATTGCCTATCCAGAAGTATTGTTGAACAACTGAGCCTCCATCTTCATTGGGATGATAGGTCACAACAGAAAATGAAGTCGGGTTTAGACTATTATCATTTACAACTTACATGCTTGGACCTTTGGATTTGTGATTTTTGCTGTAAAGAAACATTTCAGGTGAGACATGTTTTTGTTTTTGTGGGGTTTTTTTTTAGTCCCAGGGTTTTACTTTAGACATATATAATGATTCTATCCACAATGGGGAAGTCTTCATGGTACAGAGGCCAACATGCTGAAATGCAACATAGTAGTAAGAGAATTCAAACTCTAGTCACACTATTACATTCACTTTTAAACTAATGCCCTTAGGAAAGGTATGAATTCCCTTAATCCTCCCAAGTATGGGTTGAATAGTACCACTGCTAAATGGCTTTCGTATTGAATAACCCATGAAATTTGATATGTCATTAAAACAAAGAAACTAACCAAACCAACCTATCCACTACTGAGATTATTTCTAACACATTCACTGAGTGTCTGTTTATAAACAATATATATTGGGTATTATCAAAACCTGCTTGACAGGAGATGTTCCATAAGCTGATGTTAAAATCCAGGAAAATTTGGAAAACCCAGCATATGAGTACTTCAACTAATATATATATGTATATATAGTGAACCACAAAACTTCTAATTTGTTTCATTCTATTCTTTTACTAAATCAAAATGTTACATAGCAGCCTCCACCCCAGGTACTCTGAAGTGGCAAATGTGTTGTAAATTTGCTGAGGCCTAATTGACAGTTGACACGTGAGAGTTCAATTGCTGGTGAAACAAGACTGAGAAAACTATAGGAAACATATAGGTGTTATTGATTGGCAATGGGCTGTCGCATAGGATTTGAGAGATTTAGTTTGATTTAAAAAATTAGTTTGGACTGAGACTCAGTACAGTGAAATCAAGTAGTTTGGGGCTTAAGTGAAACTGCTTCCAGTTACTGGTGGAGGGTGGGAGCAAAAGCTTATAAATGAAAAGGTGACACAGCAAAACTGCACAACATCTCCTTTTTTAAAACCAGCCTAACAAGTGGAAATAGACTTGAGTTTTTTGAGTTTTTTGTGACTAATGTGTTTATCATTCCTTTTTTGCCAATATGATCAAGTAACAACCTTTTACTTTCAAATAACCCTGCAATGTCACAACAGCTGATCATAAGTTATACACATAGTTACCACAGTAAAATCGTTTTGATAAAGGTTAAAATAAACAATTTAAATGAGAGATATCAATTGTTTAATGAGTAACAAGTTCTTTGAAACTTTAGATTCATATGTAACATTTCATCCTATTAGAAATTTTATTAGATTTTTTGTATGAGAATTTTGTTGCCCTATAATTCATGTTTTCATAATTATTTGTGTATAATACGCACTTATGTATAACATACATCCCTAACTTGGGACAATGAAGAAAAAATTCTTATGTATAATGTACACTGACTTTTCAGAATTTGTAGCAACTAAATTTAACTTAAATTTAGCATTTGTTCAACTTTTATCAGTTTGTACTGACTAAAAATAAGAATTTATATAGTTTACATTATGTTTTGAAACACAAAATTTGCATAGTATTCAGGACATGCATGTGCATGTTCACACAAAAATGCAACAAACCTGGGATAAAAATAAGCATTCAGAGAAACAAAATTATTAACAAATGCACATTCCAGGGGATATTTCTCTGTAATGGTATAAAGCACATTAGTTTGGACAAAAGATTTGATTTACTTTCGGTCATTACGTCCCAAATATGGTGAGACATGTGGCTAGAAAAAAGTTAATTATATAGTTCTTGTGAATAATACACATCCCTAATTTTGAGGTGAAAAAATTTAGAAAAATAGTGCATCTTATACACAAATACTCATGGTATTTACCACATATTCGGCTGAATTTAGCTGCCTGTCAACAAACTGGAGTGCTATTTTTCTACCTTATATCCAATAGTATCACAAATTATGAGCCACCCTACCATCTCACACTTCAAAAAGGCTTTCTTTGGTAATTATAGGTCATGTCAATAATCTTGGAGGCTATTAAGGCCATATAGGTTGAATTTCTTCTCATCTATGTAAAAGACCCTTGATCATTCCTCATACCATGTCTGATTCAGTCTTGCAAATTTCAGTTTGTATTATTTGTAGATCCTTTCCAGAGCTAAATGATGCATTCTTTTTTCTGAGCCTGAGTCCTTGTTAGTTGTTTGTCTAACAGTCTCTGTGAACTTTAACCTTTTCTTGCCTTCAGATGAAGCATGGACTACAGTGCTCTGATAGCAGACATCTCATCAGGATTGGTTGGTTGTTTGGTTGTTAGGTTGATTGGTTGGTTTTATGACATGTCAACACTTGTGAATTAATTGATTTTAATTGCATGTCAATTCATCTTGGATTATTTTATGCCTAGAGGTTTGGGAATTGTGTTCGTTGTACATTCGTATTTACATTTTTATGTAGTTGCTTCTTAAGAGATTATTTTTCACATGGTCCAATCCAATACAAATAATTTTTAAACAGATCTATTTGACTAATAAGTAATAGGTACTACCATTCTGGGTCAGAGTGGATCTGGGAGTAATGGCAATGAAGAGGTGACTCCACACTTCCCAGATCTCCAAAACTGGAGCTTTGCCATCAGATGTAGTTTAGCGGGGAGTTATACCCTTCTTGATACATAGATGGACCCTAACAGGTACTATCTCTTCAGGTCTGAGTGGACTTGGGGTTAATGGCAATAAAAGGGTAACTCCAAACTCCCCAGATCTCCAGAACTTGATCCTCACTACCAAATGCAGTTTAGTGTCATCCTCAGGATACCCTTTTTAGGGATGATCTTACTCCTCTGCAAGGGATGCTGTCAGTGTATTCTAGGTCTTTCGACTGTACAGTATATATATATCTGGAGAACTCATCACTTGATGCAGCTTCGTGTTGTACTCAAGATACTTTTTATAGGTATCTTACTTCTCTGCAAGAGATGCTGTTGACATATTTTGGGTCCACCAACAAGGAGTCCTTAAGATTAAACATCCTTTTGAGTCAACCCATGTTCTTGGCTCCATAACTTTCTTAATTAAGCAAAAATATTTTTCATCACCTCCTGATTATGATTTATTTGTTCAGCCCCTGATTACTACCATCCTTTAAAATAAAACAGTTTTGATCATTTTCTGAACCATGTAGACTTGCCACCATTTTTAATATTAGAAATCAATGTTGAACTTTAAACTCTTTATACCATATGAATTCTCAACAATTTTAAAATTTCATCATCATCATGTCATACTGCCAGCACAGATTACCCTGACCCTCTCTCACCACCCGTCTCTATTGTCCATTGCTCCTGGAAGGTCTTCAAGGCTATTTCCTGTATCGGCACAGAGCTATTATATATAGGTTCTAGCTGGTCGTCCTGCCTTTGCTCGTTCATGCGAAGGGGTCCACAAGAGTATGTCACTTATGAGTTCATCCTTACTTCTCCAGCAGTGTCACGCATGGGTGGTTCATCTAATTTTGATTGTTTTCATGATGGGTGGTAAGTAGCTGTAGAGCTGCTGTTTTGTGAAGTGTTGCCTCCAGGACTGGTTTAATATTGCTCGCAGCATTCTGGTGCAATTGTCGTCAAGCTTTTTCTCCATACATTTACTTAGCGTCCATGTTGTGCATCCATAGAGTAGTATCGACACAACAGCTGCTTGGAAAAATTGAATTATTAAAATTCCGTCAAAACTGCTCAACTCTTTAGTACTGGACAATGTTTATAAAAGAGCCAACCTAAAGTATCACAAACTGAAATGAATTCAATGAATTTATTCCAGATAAGAAAGGAAATTATTCTAAATGTTCACTTGAGTTTAGATTTTTGTTGTGCTAAAATCACATCAATATTTTCTCTAGTGTTCAAGCATCATCAAAAGGCAAATTAATTTATTACAAATTTTACACTGCAAAGGAGAGTAGGAGGATGATTTCTATAGGCTTAATTCATTTTGACAAAATTTAACAAAATTGATTGAGTTATCAAAAAATTTGAAATAAAAAAAGAATTGCATAAGTAACATAAAAAAAAATGGGAATAAATATTTTCTATATTTGAAGGACATTCACATCTTCATATTTGTTATTTTCATATCTCAGATGAGGTGAACAGACAGAGATAGATACGAATAGACTTAGATTGATAGATAGATTTGAACAGACTAAGATAGATAGATAGATAGATAGATAGAGAGATAATTTTGGAATTTGCAAATCGGCAATTAAAAATAGCTTGAATCTTGTTGACTTATGTTTAAAATTGGACTTTTACTGTCCTTTTGTGGGTATTTAAACGACTGGGTGGATTTTTTATTAGATAGTCTATAAGTCTGTCAGTTGGTGAAAAGTGAAAGCAGGGTCTGCTTTTTCACAGGCCACACAGTTGGTTAGTCAATCTGTCTGAGAGGGGTTGAAGGCAAAATATGCCTTTTTATGGGCACATCAACCCGTTTGTAAGTCTGCCTGCCAGTCAGCTAGTTGTGAAGGGTTGAAAACCAAGAGTTGCTTTTCACAGACTCCACCAGTCTACAAGGAACGGTGTAAAATTTACAATTAACTAAGTGAGAGTTAATTGGTTTCCATGATAGAAAAGAAGCCTAGAAGTGGTTTCTTTCTGAAGGAAGCAGAAAAGTTGTTGAATTCGCCTTACTCAATGTGAGACATTTTTTTCAAGTGGAAAGAGTTAATGGGTTTCTGCAGAAACAGAGAAATCTAGAAACGTGGTTGAGTTCTTCCTACTCAATCTGAGTAAGTCTTGAGACATTTTTTCAAGAAGAAAGGACAGTGGAAGAAATTTAACAAAAAACGTTAAATTCTACAGAGCACCATCCTTCAGAATTGTCAAGAAACCATGGAGAAAAGGATACATCTAACGTCCATGGAGAAAATTATTACCTGCCTGCGAAAACCACGTGCTAAAAACAAAAGGAAAAAGAAGAGAATTTTCAATTTAGACACCATATTGGTATTTTGGTAAAAAATTGTTTTTGTAATGTACAACTTTTCTTTGTTTCGGTCTAACAGCGCGTAAGTCCATTTGACTTTTAATTCTATCCTTTTATTTTATTTTTGTGTTAAATCAAATATTGTGTTTTTAGCTCAACTATGCACAGCAAAGTTTGTGAAATGTTAGTGGAAATGTATGTGTTAAATTTATTTCCTTCAAAATAAATTCTTTGTTATGGGATAAGTGTTTATTTGTCTCTGAAATATAGTGTTTTTATTAATTTTTTGTATGTTAATAGTTGAGTTACTTCTCCTCTTCCCCTGTCCTTATATCCCTTTTTATTACTTTTCTTTCTCTTCCCTTCCCTACGGGGAATTTCTGTTTACTACTGTCTTAGACGGCAACATTCAAGGCTTTGTTAACTTCCTTCCTTCGTTTTTGAACCCACGGGTGACGAGCTTAGAATAATTAGATAGATAGATAGATAGATGTAAACAAATGACATGATAATATCCTGGTGAAATTCATTGACGGATATTTCTATCCAAGATTTTCACAAAAAAATGTTTCCTTTTCCCTTCATTTCCAGAAATATTGCATAATGCCTAACTAATTTCATTACAAATAATAACCAGATGAAAATTGAAGAAGAGAAACCACAATAATCTTTTCAAATAAAAGTAGTAATGATTTTTACATTGCTTTCTTACAGAATTTTTCTGTTTCCTTGATTAAAAATAAGGATACAAAATTTAGCCTAAAATATAAACAAATGACTATTCAAGTAAATCATCATCATCATCATCATCAAGGTATGCTAACAGCACGTATGGAAAAAGCCAAAATAACTCTTTAGAATCGGCTTATATGCCTAAACTCTAAATTTAAAAAAGGAAGAGAAAACTATAAAAAGCACAGCTAAATTATCTATTTATGAGCAAGAAATGGATAAACAACACAATGAACTGTGAAGCATACTCTTCTGTTGAAGGATTTTAGCGATAGGTGGAATGGTTATTATTGTTTAGCAAGGGAGAACCATTTTGGAGGAGGTGATTTTTGGCCTAAGTTTTTGTTGTGTTAGCGTGAGGTTTAGTTGTTGGTAAGCGAGGAAGATGGTGTAACGTATGTGTGTTTACGTTGTGTTGTTTCCTTGCTGAGTGTTGTAAGGCCCTCGCTAATTTTGTAAGGAAATAAAAGGAAAGAGGAAGAAGAAGTAAGATGGCGAGAGTCGAAATGGGTTTTTGGAATAAGGTTTTTATTTGCAGCATGGAAAATTGGGTTTGCTTTTGGTGCTGCAAGACTCGTGGGGAAGTTATGCTTATTGAGACGAAATTGAGTTATGAGAAGTTGAGATGGCAGCGTGTGTAGTCGGACATGAGGGATTGTGTTTTTTGCATTTTGACGAAAGACATGTTGCAGTTGTAGGAATTGAACTTTGGATGTCACCGTGAGTTTCGTGTCTGGTATTTGGGGAGAGTAGGCGTTATCTCCATGCGTGTCGAGAGCGGGATTACGCTCATATCGACATAGCCAATTTTGGGGTGACATAAAGTTGTGCCTGTGCGAGGCATGTTGAATGCATCTAATTTATATTCAACTGGGATTCCTTATAAGGAATCCATAAATTAGATGGGTTCCCTCGTGTATCCATGTTGCTGCTGCTGCTATTTTAAAGCCGCAGTGAGATGTCTGCACTGGGCGGCGTTGTTCAGCCAAAGCATCGCTATTGAAGAACGGCCAATGTGACGTCTGCACTGGTCGGCGTTCTCCAGTCAAAGAGACTGTGTTTGACAGCTCACCCGATTTGTTGACCGGAAATGAAAGGTCCGGGGTGAATAGGATAGGTCATCCTGATTGGGTGAAATTAAGTGTCGAATTAAATTGCGCGCCAAACCAAAATACGAAATTTTTCTCTTCTCTACAGGATCACAGAATCGCCAACAATGATATATGCAATCACAATTCAGTAGCTGTAAAGAAAAAGGTTTGATACTCTTCAGGAGACATCTGAAAGATATACTTCAAAGGAACAGTTTAAGTTTATTGGCTGAAATAAAAATTTGGGGGAAAGTGATCACGGAGCATTCTCTCTTTTTGATTGTTAGTATAAAATCTTCCTTTATGGTTGGTGAAAACCATTCCTTTAAGATTTTCAGTTCAATTTAAAAATACCATCCAAAGTTAAACGCTCTCTTGAAGTAATTATGTACCTTTTAATGAACAGAAGCAATGATAATTTACTCCCCTCACATCTCTTTGTGCTTAAACCTAATGGTAACGTCCCAAAATTTTCATATTGGACGACTAGAAGACCAATAATCTCCCCTTGACCTAGGGAGGCAGCAGACAAGTAGTAGTAATGCCATGAGAGACAGAGAGCACTTGAAGACAAGTCGTACGTGTTCTTAGTGTAAAATAAACATCACATATACATTATATCCTTACTGGATTTTACGTATTTCTATTAACATTTGGTAGCAGAGATTAAAACCTACGGCAACAAAATGAGTTCTAATCAGTTAGAACCACCACATTTTAACCCAGAATTCTATTCTTCGTGGAAAAAGGAAATGCGTTTATGGCAGCTAGCAACGAACTTTTCCCCTGCCAGAAAAGCACCAGCAGTATTTTTGTCACTTGAAGGCCAAGCTCCCACAGCCATATTAGAAATGGGTGTAGCTCTACTTCATTCTAACGACGGCATTTACAAACTAATCGAATAATTAGATACACTCTTCCTCGAAGATAAAAATCAGTCTGTGTTTGTTGGCTACGAAAATTTTGAGGGTTACCACCGTGAACTAAACGTTTTCATTTGTCTCTCTAATAGAGTTCGAAATTCAGAGAATTTCAAATAATATTACCTGAATATGTCCTGGCCTACCGTACTCTCAAGTCCGCTAACTTAAGTCCTGAGATTGAAAGGTTAATCAGAGCAACAATTTCAAAACTTACTCTCTCGGACATGGCACAACAATTTAAAAGAATCAATGGAAATTCAACCTCGGTCAACATTTTACAGCGACCCATTTCTGTAAAAAGGAGATAGAAGTAGCCACATAGAATTTTATCTTCGGTCTGGTTACTGCCACACCAAAGATAAAATACTATATGGTCAGTTTTTAGTGATGTTTGAAATGAGTATTATTGTTTAGCGGGAGGAAACCATTTTTGTAGCCAGGGTTTTTGTTGTTGGTAAGCGAGGAAAAGTTTGTTTGGTTCAGCGAGGAAGAGGGTGTAACGTATGTGTGTTTACGTTGTGTTGTTTCCTCGCCGAGTGTTGTAAGGCCCTCGCTAATGCTTGTTGGAAATAATAAGGTGGTTGAAGAAGAAGTAAGATGGCGAAGGTCGAAAGGTGTTGTTATGAATAGTTTTTAGTTGTCTCGCAATTCAGAAGGTACCATGCGGAGTCACCAATTTATAGCTGTTTTTAGGATAACACAATTGAATTACGAAACTTTGCTTTAACAACACAACAACGAAAGTTTTTATTTGCAGCTTTGAATATGGTTTGCTCTTGGTGCTGCAAGACTCGTGGTGTTTAGGTTTGTTGGATGTTTGAGACGAAATGGCTTAGCGGGATGTTGAGATGGCAGCGTGTTGTTGGACTTGTGAGGGATGTGTTTAAAGTCACTGTGTATTTTGGTGTGTCTGGTATTTTTGGGGAGAGTGTGCGTTTTCTCCATTCATATGGACCAGAAGTGAAAAGGTGACTAGTGTGTCGAGAGCGGAGTGACGCTCGGATCGACATAGCCAAGTTTTTGGGGTGACATGCAGTGGTGCCTGTGGAAGGCATGCTGAATGTTTCTAATTTATGTTCAACTGGGATTCCTCGTAAAGAATCCATAAATTAGATGGTTCCCTCGTTGAGTGTCCATGTTGCTGCTGCTAGTGTTAAAGCCACAGTGAGATGTCCACACTGGGTGGCTTGTCTAGTTAAAAAGCATCGCTAAGCAGGGACGACCAAACAAACGTCTGTTCTGATCGCCGTCTCACGCCGAAGAGACTGGGTTTGGCCGCTCACCCGTTTTGCTAGCCGGAAATGAAGGTCCGGGCTGAATAGGATAAGTCATCCTAATTGGGTGAAATTCAGTGTTGAATTAAATTGCGCGCCAAAACAAAATACGAGATTTTCCTCTTCTCTACAAGTTCTTTGTCAACAGACAAACTACTTTCGGTAGTAGTGTTGTATAGCCATGATACACAACTATACATATACATATACATGCAAAAACATAATCAACAATAATGACGAACGAACAAACTTCTTTAGAAAAATATACCTCTCACACTTTATTCTCGAAAAAGGTTGCGAAAGGGTTGACGTTGGTGATGTGTAAGAGGTGAGTTAAGGACGGAACAGACTGCCACATACTGACCCCAAGTTCCTCTGTATTATAGCAGCACTTCTTCCTCATTCTGCTAGGGTGCTCAACCGGGGTCCTGGGGACCAAGCCCTCTGTCTGGAACTGGTTTTCACTCCGGCATCTTATCGCCAACTGGAACTGCAACTCGAACTGAACTGACTCGAACTGACTCCCGCCTCGAACTCCAACTGAACTCAAGCCGTCTGTGGCACCTGGTTATATAATTGTTTGACATCCACCTGCTTCCTGTGGGCGTACGCATCTACACCGAATTCAACCCGTCCACAGGTCAAGGTAATATTCCGATATCTTCGACTGGATGCACTTGTTTCTTGATTGACGGCTCGGTCGAGGGTCAATATGTTACAATCATCCCATACTTATTTTTCAAAATTTCATATGTGGAATTTTTCTTCACGTCCGTCTCCATCCCCCTCACACACACATTTTACAAATAATACTCAAGGACAACAATTATAGAAAAAATACAAAAAGAAATTACTTGAACCACAGCAAAAAAAAACATCTTAATTAGAAGGCGACCATCTCACTATGTAACACTTGCCCGGCTAATTATTATCTAAATTTGTTTTATACTATTCTTTGTGCGGTTGGCTATCTTGACATGCATGCATCAAAGTACAATACGGATGCATCTTTCATCCTCCCAAACACAATAAGGCCTTCTGCAATTCCTTGAAGAATCTCAAAACCATAAAAGGACCATACTCTGGTCCCAGATCCTGGTCACAAACCTAGTGACCCTGGTCATTCCAGCAACACATTCGCCTGGATTCCTTCCATCAACTTGGAACTCCAATCTGAAAATACTGGCCACCACAGGCCTTCCACAAATCCATAGGACGGTGAAATCTTCTATAGAATTACTTCTTACCGTATGCCCCAAACAATCTGTAACACAACTTGGAAGAATCTCTATCCTAATCTCGCGTAAGCCCACGATTCGCTCAAAAACAGAAACCCCTCCAAAAAATATTTCCTTTTCCACGAAAACCCAATATTTCAAAAAAATTTTAGAATCAACATAATTTTAAATCTTCGTAAACCTAATATTAAATCTCCTGTTAATGGTTTTTGTCAAATTTCATAATATGAAATAGAAAAAAATTTCTAATGTCGCCTTTAAACTCAAACAAATTCTTTTTTTTTTTTCTAATTTTCAACAAGTCAACAAGTCAAAAAACAATACTACAATATGTCCACAATTAAAGTTCACAAAGTTCAAATAAATGTTCAATTTTTCTTTTGTTACAATCTATGCACTGTCTATCTTTCCTGAAAATGTTAGGTTTTTTGGGGGAGGAGGGGGTTATGCTGTGTTCAACAGTGTTCAAGTTTATTTTCTTTTTTTTCTGTCTTTTTCCATTGTCTCTTTTTTTTCTCTTTTTTTATAATAAATTGCTCATTCACTATTTTTTTTCAAACCTTATATCTGCTTCTCTCTGTCTTTACCTTAATATAATAACTATAGGTTCGTGCCTCCCCGTTTATCCAATTTCTAACAAATATTCCATAAAGCAAGCATGGTTCATTAATCAAACTTTTTCAGCAATATTCTTTCTTCTTTCAGCAAGTATCTCTACAAAAGCATGGCTTGTATCCAGCCATCATTTCTTCATCCCTACTTGTTCCGAACACAATACAATACTAGCTTCTTGCTTACTTCCAAAGATGAGTTAAAGTATCCCAGGGGGTCTTTCCTGAACAACTCAAACTTTTATCCATTCGGCCAACAACATTTTCCCCTCAAGAACAATTCAAAACCGAGTCGACAATTTTTCCAGTACATACGAGATCAAGATTTTGCACATATACTTGCTTTTCTAATCTCCAAGCACTCGTTTCAAATTTCAAAAATAACCTTTTCAAAAACAAAATCAAACCCCATTTCTGGGGGAATTCCACTAACCAGTCAGTACTTCAATACCACAAGATTCTCAATTCTATTCTTAGGAGAATTCACAAAATATCCAGCACGACAAATTTTCTCGAATTTTCTAGACCCCTCTCTGGAGGAGACCTCCACAAAACCTGGTATGCCTACCAGTACCCAAAATATCGATGCCATTCTAGGGAGACTTCACAAAACACTTCCAATTTCCACAATTTTTCCAAATTCGACCCCGTCCCACAGCCTTAATTACGGATCCAAAGGTATATGAGCATTCTCCAGACAACATCATGCCTCGAAATCCCCCCAGATCTCTGATTAAAATCTTAATTTCAAATTACCATGCGCTAGAACTGCATTCACACGTTACTACAAAATTTCATTCATAAAAATTTTGTTTACTATCAAATTCATTCATAAAAATTTAAAACTCAAAACCCTAGTGGAACTTTACTTATGGCCCGTCAATCATTTTAACCCAGGGACCATCTTTCTTTCTTTTCTTTTTACAGCAACCTGCTTGTATGTTTCCTTCTTACTCTCTTTCTTTCTCTCTCTCCCTCACTACGATTCAAAATTAGATATAGTAGTAATTATCATTTTTCTATGCTTAGGGCTCAATCGTTTTTGTTTTTTTATTCAAAAATTATTTCCAATTTTATCTTTTAGAAAGGCCAAATAACATTAATATATAAGCCAACAAGACTCATTTTACTTCCCACTTGTCATTATTACTCATTTTTTTCATTATTATAATCATTTTAAATTCTTTCCACGAACCCTAACATGACAGAGAAAAATATTCGAATGAGCAATTTACTTACTGTCCCTTAAGTGTTTCTCTTTTTTTTTTCTTTTTTCTTTTCTGTTTTTCGTTGTTGGTCTGTTCTTGTTTTCTTCTTTCTTCCTGCATGTTGCCTTTTTTCCTTTGTTCTTTTTTTCTTTTTTCTCGATTTATCTTCTCGTGTCTCGTTCGTCTTCGAAGTGTTTTATTCTGTTTCCGATTCTCTCTTCGGCCGTTTCTTTGATCGTCTATTCAGGTTCAAAATTACGCATGTGTCATGAACTAGCCTTAGGCACCAAATTGTATTATGTTGTATAGCCATGATACACAACTATACGTATACATATACATGCGGAAACATAATCAACAATAATGACGAACGAACACACTTCTTTAGAAAAATATACCTCTCACACTTTATTCCCGAAAAGGGTTGCGAAAGGGTTGACGCCGGTTATGTATAAGAGGTGAGTTGGAGACGGAACAGACTGCCACATATTGACCCCAAGTTCTTCTGCTGGGCTGCTCAACTATGGGTCCTGAGGGCCCAAGCCCTCTGTCTGGAACTGGTTCTCACTCTGGCATCTTATCGCCAACTGGAACTGCAACTCGAACTGAACTGACTCGAACTGACTCCCGCCTCGAACTCCAACTGAACTCAAGCCGTCTGTGGCACCTGGTTATATAATTGTTTGACATCCACCTGCTTCCTGTGGGCGTACGCATCTACACCGAATTCAACCCGTCCACAGGTCAAGGTAATATTCCGGTATCTTCGACCGGATGCACCTGTTTCTTGATTGACGGCTCGGTTGAGGGTCAATATGTTACAGTAGCAGGGCCAAAGCACCAACAACAAAAAGGAAGATACGCATGACTTCACTTGTTATCATGGCCGAAATTCAAGAAGAACTGGTCGAACTGCTTACTACATTTGTTCATCCAAATTCCACCACGCAAAAAAGTGCCCCTACTCTGAAACAAACAACAATAAAAAGCAAACCATAGAAAATATGGTATTGTTAAATGAATATGAGAACGCTTACCATACAGATAATGCTACTAAAACCAATGAAGAAATTGCGAATGTAGTGTTGGTCAACCAAGAGTGGATTGATAATTCCACTTTTCTAAAACAGACCATCAACTCCGCTATTTTTGATTCTGGGATGACTACTATGGTATGTGGAAAGAAATGGCTTGATTGCTTTTTTGAGACTTTATCCGAAAAATAAAAGAAAATTCCCACCCGAGTTGGCATTAAAACCTTTAAATCCGGGTATGGAGTAAAATTAAAATCCTTAAAAACGGTAATTTTACCTTGTGTCGTCGCTAAAATGGACGTAAAAATAATAAGTAATGTTGTGGACGCTGATATCCCACTATTATTGAGTAATAAGGTAATGAAAAGAGCACGGATATCCCTCGACTTTAACGATAACACAGCAGAAATGTTTGGAAAAAAAATTAAACTGCTGTGTGCCATGTCGAGACTTCCACCGGACCGGGTTAAGTGTGCCATGTCGAGACCGGGTTAAGTTCCGATACATTTTATATTCAAATCAGATTAATAAAAAGAGCAAGGCCAAGAAATTTAAAATTACCACTAAATTGCATAAACAATTTAACCATTCTATAGCAAAAAAATTATGTAATCTCGTCAAAAGTACTGGTTTAAAGGACGCTGAGTTCATGAATATTTTAAGGGAACTTCCTCTTACGCGTCTGATCTGCGTTCGGGATAAAAAAAAAAAATTTTAAAGCGCACATAGACCTGTTGTTGGATTTTCCTTAGGAACTCACTTCAACCAAACTGTAGCTACGGACATAAAAGAAATTAAAGGACAGAAAGTGCTTCACTTGCTCAATCATGCAACTAGATATAGCGTTGGCGTCAGACTTCTAAATAAAGAAAGCTCTGATATCCTCACCGCCATCTTTAAACACTGGGTTGCATATTTTGGTGCGCCTGGAACCTTTTTAACCGAGAACGGCAGAGAATTTGATAATCAATTCTTTCGAAACATGGCTCAGAATCTAAATATTGTAGTACGTAGTGCTCAGAGCAATGGATTAAATGAAAGGCATAATGGTGGTCTGGGAAAATCTTGACGCAGTCAGGAATAGTGAACTCAAAACTTAGATTGAAAATCAAGTTTACACACAAGTACTACATCAGAGCCAACCAAAAATATGTACGAGGTGGGTCTGCACAAACAAGGAATCTAATGGCAAGCAAACTATTAAGACAAGACTTGTCGTGAAAGGCTTCCAGGATAAGGATGCCGAAAATATTAGAAATGATTCCACAACATCCTCTAATGAAAGTCTGCGAGTTATCTTAGAAATCATGACACCACATGGCTGGATATGCAAATCCATCGACATCAAAACTGCATTTTACAGAGCAAACAATTAGATCGACCAATCGATCTTCTTCCTCCCAAAGAAGCAAATGTGCCTCCTGGTTACATTTGGAAATCATCTAAATGTGAGTATGGTCTAACTGATGCCTCTCAATCCAGGTACCTAACACTTAGAGAGGAACTGATAAAGCTTGCGGTCACACTTTTAAAGTATGACCAGGCAATCTTCTCATGGCACTTTGAAAACAAGCTTCAAGGTATAATTGCCACAAACGTTGATGCTTTCTGCTTTGCAGGATCAGAAACTTTCGAGAACAAAATCATCAATAGTATCTGTACCCTTTTCAGAGTAAAAACTGAAGAAGTCGCTTAGTTTCAATACATTGGGCTAGAAATTAAAAAATCAAATGAAAACATCAGAATCGGGCAGGATGAATATGTAAAGAAACTTGGACACATTCCTCTTCAGAAGCCTGGAAGATAAGATATCTCTGAGATCATTGAGGCTAGACAACTAATAGGCAAGCTAAATTGACGAGCCACCCAAACAAGACCCGACCTCAGTTTTGACGTGAGTACATTAAGTTCCATATGGAAACAAGAAAATGTAGAATGCATAAAACAAATCAACCGTACTGTAAAAAAGGCAAAAAAAGAAAAATTCCAAATTCACATTCCAAACTTAAGTAATCCTGGGCTTTTGCAAATTATAGCATATAGTGATGCATCCTTGGCTAACCTGACTGATGGTTGGTCACAGGTAGGCAATATAATTTTTTGGTAGGCAGTAATAGCCGATACATGCCCATAGCCTCGCAATGTAAACGGATCAAAAGAGTTGTTAAGAGCACCCTTGGTGCAGAGACTCTGACCATGGTTGATCTTGTTGCGGAGCCGATAAGCTCGTCAACCCCACAAATTATTTTTGGGGTTTGTTAAGCGAGTGAGTAATTGACAGCCAAAGAACAATGAAGAGAACAAAGGTGAAATAACAGTATAACAAATAATTTATTTGTCGTAGATGACAGAATCGGTAAAGTTCAATTGGTCTGTATCGTCGTTGTTGGTGGAGTCAGCTGGATGATTGATGTCGGTAGTTGGTATGGTTATCTTAGTTGGTAGAGAGCTGGATGATCGATATCGGTAGTCAGCTGGTATGGTCGTCGTCGTAATTGGTGTGTCGTCGTTGTTGATGGGTTAAGACTATCGTGCCTTAGCTCTGCAAAGTCAAGCGAACAGACAGAGAACGAATAGCTAAGGTTACTGTACCTTAGCGCTGCAAAGCCAAACGAACAGACAGGAAAACCGTAGCTAAGATTTGCCGTACCTTAGCGCTGCGAAGTCGAGCGAACGGACAGGGAACAGATGGCTAAGGCTGCGGTACCTTAGCGCTGCAAAGCCGAGCGAACGAACAGACAGGGAAACCGGCCGAAATGATTAAGACAGAGTGGTCCTTATGTCCTCTTCGTGTTTACCTCCAGGCTGTCTGCTTCGACAAGTTCGGGAGAACTGTCAGAGATGCTCCAACACAAAGGATGGAGACCTCTATTGGTCCTTAAAAGACCTTTTTCGCATGCCTATGTAGATGTAAGGCGAATGCGACCACGAGATGTAGAATAACGCCTTAAGAGCTTCGCTTCGAGTAAACGTGCTAGCGGTATTTATCCTCCAACCGGATGAGTAGGGTACAAGGCCTTTTTAAGGTGGGTTCGAGCGCAGGGCCGTAGTCCACACGTACCCAGCATTCCAAAAAATGCCTCGGGCCCCGTCGGCATTCTCCTAAAAAAAGGGGCGCCTCAGGCGCCTGGCAATAAACCCAACCACTCCGAAAAAGGTTAAAACCTGAGGGGAAAGCCCCCTGAGGCTCGAGGTATGTCCAGTGACGAGACATACCCGACTGGATCTGAGCCGCTAACACCACGGCTGGCCGAAGTGCGTCCCATTAACCGGATTCCATTAGTCAACGAGTAAACGTGCAAGCAGTATTTGTCCTCCGTCCCACCAACCGGACGAGTATGGCACAAGACTTTTTTTAAGGTGGGTCCGGACGCAGGGCCGGAGCCCACATGCGCTCAGCATTCCTAAAAATGCCTCGGGTCCGGTCGGCCGTCACCTAAAAGGGGCGCCAGGCGATAAACCTAACCCCTCTGTAGAGGATTACAGCCTAGGGCCAGCCCCCTGCGGCCAGAGGTATATCCAGTGACAAGACACACTCACTAGGATCCGCGCCGTTAACACCACGGCCGGCCGAAGTGTATCACATCAACTGGATTGCACTAGTCAACAAGAAAACATGCTAGCGATATTTGTCCTCCGTCCCACCAACAAGATGAGTATGGCACAAGACCTTTTTTATGGTGGGTCCGGGCGCAGGGCCGGAGCCCACACGCGCTCGGCATTTCCAAAAATGCCTTAGCATTCCCTAAAAAGAAAACGTGCTAGCCTATTTGCCTCTGCCTCCCACCAGACTGAGCTTGACACAAGGTCAATGATCCGAAGGTTGATTAAAGTGGGGATTAGGGGAGGAGGAGGTCAGGCATGAGCCAGGACTCGAACCCTACTGGTCTATGTTGCTCATCAACCCACTTAGTGCAATGTGAGCCTGATGAGCCAAACTGGTCTTGGACCCAAATCTGGGTCCAGGCACATATGCCTGGTTATAGCTTAAACTGGACAGCAAAGTCCAGTGCTATACAAAGGGGCCAAAGGAGCTAATAATGCAGCTCACCCATCTGAAAGTAGCCCAGCCAAAGCCGATGGCCTTATGACCTCAAGTCAGCCATTTTTCCTTTTTGGAGCCTCGCTCTGGTCCAAAGTCCGCAGAAAACGTGCTAGCCAATATTTGTCACTGCTTCCTACCAGACAGGACTTGACACAAGGTCAATGACCTGAAGGTCAAATATAGAGGGGATTTAGGGGAGGGGAAGGTCGGGCATGACCTCAGCTCAAACCCTGCTGGACTGTGCTGATCATCAACCCACTTAGTGCAATGTGGGCCTGATGAGCCTAGCTGGACTAGATTTGGGTCCAGGCACATATGCCTGATTATAGCTTAAACTGGACAGCAAGGTCCAGTGCTATACAAGAGTGATATTGATGCCATTAATGCAGTTCATTCATGAGGGAACATGCTAGCAGCCGGACTGCTGATAGGGGCTAGTTTATACAAAGCAAAAGCTGTAGCATGCTACAGGGCTGCATGGACAGAGAGTTCGTCTATAGAAAATAGAAGTGGAAATACAGTCCTTTTTTAGCCAGAGATAGGCTTCGATAGATAATCCACTTTATCTTAATAGAGTGGCTTTTGAACGATGGGTGCTATTAATGTTGTAAAAATGTAGGTTTTTCTCTGTTTTAGCTTTTATGGTAGGTCAGGGCTATGGATGGTTTCATCTTTTTCAATCATAGCCAGATGAAGCATGAGATCTAATTTGTTTATGTTTTTGAACAGGTCATGACAATCTGACCGAGGCCTGCTTGTATTACAGAAAATTGATACTGGATCTGCTACAGCTGGAAGACCATCCAACTAATATAAAAATAACATGCAAAACAGACAATTCTAGTTTGTATGATGCAGTGCATTCCACCACAGAAGTTCTTGATAAAAAACTCCAAATGGAGATGGCAATCTTCAGAGAAATGATTGACAGAGTTGAAATAGCAAAGATTGGATGGATACCCACAGATAGACAAATTGCTGATGCCTTGACAAAAAGAGAGTTCCTTCATTCAAAATTTTTTGGTTTACATTTAAGCTTAAAGGATCCTCTATTTAACTTCTAAATTTACAGACTTATAATTTTCTTTCTTTTCTTCTCATACTGATAGCTTTCGGAGGCTGCCTACAATAAACAGTCTTCAGCACAAGAAAGAAAAGAGGGGAAGTGTTAATGTTCCAAAACATTTCATATTGGACAACTAGGAGACCAATGATCTCCCCTTGACCTTGGGAGACAGCAGACAAGTAGTAGTAGTTCCATTAGAGACAAGGAACTCTTGGAGACAAGTTGTACGTGTTATTAGTGTAAAATAAACATCACATATACATTATCTCCTGACTAGATTTTACTTATTTCTATTAACAGCTAATATTTAATGAAAACAATGAAAGATTCAGCCTTCTTCAGCTGCCACATCAAGTAATTTTCTGGGAGTTCTGAACAGAACCTTTCTATTTCATTCATGAAAATATGATGTTCCCATCCTTTTAAACCTTTTGTCTTTTTTTCTCTTCGCAAGCAATGGCAATACCAACATTTTGTAGCAGTTTGAGCAATAGTATAAGTTTCATATACTAAATCAAATTCAAAGTCATTTCAAAGTTACAATAATTAAAAAGAATGAGATATGAAAGATGGCAATGTGTTATGAGTTTAAGCAGTATAAACTACATAACAGCATTTCTCCAGCATTTTGCCATGAAACAAAGAAAAATGTCTTCAAGATTCAAGCCACACTATCAGCAAGACTTAGAATAGGCTGACTGTATTTCCTGTGGAGAGGTCTGAGTCCCTTCAAAAAGGGGTGTCCTGGCTATGTCACTAAATTACATCTGATGGTAAGGCTCTTGTTCTGGGGAATGTGTAGTCATCTCTTCATTTCCATTACTCCTAGTTACACTTTGACCGAACCTCTAGACATAAAATACCCCAAGATAGGTTGACATGCTATTAAAATCAATCAATCAATCATGTCTATTTATGATAATCATGCTTAAATTGTTTAGTCTGTTATTTGCCATGGAATTTTGTGGATAAGTTTTGATCATCTGTGACACTGTAAACCTTTGGTGCAGTAGTACATAGGGTTAGATGTATGTGTATATATATATATATATATATATATATATATATATGTGCATATGTATATCACAGAAGACATGTGGTTGGATGTATATATATATATATATATATATATGTGTGTGTGTGTGTATGTGTGTGTGTATGTGGGCCTTGATGTATTTACACAGGTATTAGCATAAGCTTACCTTCAGTACATGTGTTGTGGTGTGGATGTGTGTGTATGGTGATAAATAGAAAGTCTGGTCAAAAGTTTGAAGAGGTGATAAAATCTGAATCTGGTGAAAATATTTTTGATCAAAAGGTTTTTTTTTGTTTATCATAAAGTGGCATTTGTAGCGGTGTAGTCGGTCAGAAAAAGTCGAGTCATTTTTAAGTATTTGAGATGTGACTCGTCCACAACCAGAAATGGGAAGAGATTGCAGGCTCCATATATACAAGTGGAATTTTAAAAACTAACAGTCAGAGATCCGCCAAGGTAGGAGTCAGTTCATTGGTATTGGCCAGAAAGACACAGATGATCAGTTGTAAGCAGTTCCAGTGCAATGGCCGGCTAAAGTTCACACCACATGCCAACAGGGAGCAAAGTTAAAGAAAGGTCTCTGTGTGACACACCCACCTTTCCTGTTGAGTAGGCAGTCCTTTGAAAACTTGTTTGTTTTTTTCTTTTGTGACACTGCCTTCAACATTGTTCTCCTTGATCTGCATCTGCAAAACTGCAATCACAGCATGGGATCACAACATCATCTGCAGTTTGAAGAAACTATGTTCACAGTCAGTCCTGTCAACTGCTGGGGGCTCGGATTTGTCCTAGCCTAATTGTGCTCACAAGATGGTCAATCACTTTCTTGTTTCTCAACACTCATACATTAGTCAAATTGCCTAATTACAAGGGATTGAACTCATACCTCCAAGGATCAAAACATCTCTAACAAAAGAGACCAATAACATCGTCACCATATTTTTTTTTAAATTGGGTGTTATTCTGATTTCATATCCTGTCCATTTTCTTTCACTTGTTTTTGTCTTAAATAAATATAATTTTTCAATGAGCTTTAATTAAAATTAAGTAATATATTTTCAAAAGTCAATAAAATATAAATTAATTATTTTCAACAATTTCTATTACTTATGGCGGCAAGTTTATTTTTGTAAGATTTTTAATAATAAATTTCATTTACCATCATAGGGAATAGAAATAAGGTTCAAATTATGGGCTATTGAGAAAAAAATAAACACAAATTTCAAGACCAAATAACTCTATTTCACTGAAAGATGTCTACAAAAGAAATAAAAGAAAGGATGTATAAAGATAAAAGTCCCGTATCCAAAAAACACTTGGAGCATTTTGTGCTAGTTAGCTATGTAGCTTCAAGAAATTCACAAGATGGGCATATCAAGAGTTATAAATTCCATACCAGACCGTTTGGGTGGAGTCCATGAAGCATAATGTATAATGTGTTTGACTATAACATGATTGTAAGTGAGAAAAAACTCACATTCACTTTTAGACTGATACCTAAGGGAAAGGTATGAATTCCCACTCCACAGCTATGGGTTAATTAATTCTACAGCTGTACTTCTAGAAAGATGGTTTTGAAATTAGATAACCCACAAAGGTTGGTATGCAATTAAAAAAAGAAACCAAATCAAAATTTGACTGTTTGGAAAATTTTCAGAAATGGTTGAAAATGATTTCTTATTAGCTGTTATTATAATAAAATCTAAGTAACAAGTACAAAACTACGATTTGGATTTCTGAGGTACTGTTAAGATTAAAATGGGCACATGGAATGTCTAATTTTCACTGATGAGTTAACTGTAAGTTGCAGGAATAAACTTTTGGAGTAATGGTTACCACCATACAAAATGGACTTGTTGAGCAGAGTTCAATTCCTGGATGAGGCTGGCTGCAGTTTAAACAAGTTTATACATTACAAGAAATAGAGAATGTGTACATATGAAAGTGAAAAAACTAGTTACTTTGGAGAGAACTCTTGACAAAATAGTTATCATTATAAGAAATAGAATCTGTGACTTGGATTTGAACAAAGTTGTTTACATATTGCATAAATACCCTTGACAAAGATATGAACCAAGCTATTATCTGCCCAGCTGTGGATAAATAGTAGGATAGACTGGCTCTTTAACTTTGGTATGGCAACTGGTCTAGGAGAAAGAAAACTCTGAATTCAAACCTGTTAAACTCTGCTTAAAAATTGACCGTGTTTCACATCCTGTTCATGGAAGAGGGGTTGGGTTGATACATAGTTAAAGAAAGAAATGAAGGTATGTTTAGCATAATTTTCTATTTTTAGAAGAAATGGAATCTGCAAGCTGAGTTCAAATCTTGGACGGAGCTTTTTGCCTTTCATTTTGGGGCAATGCTCTTGGAAAAGGTATGAATCCAATTCTTTCCACTTTTCCAGTTATGGTCAAATAGTTGGGCAAACAGGGCTTTCTAGGAAAACTGATCAAGGAGAAAGTAAAAATCTGAATTCAAAACCAAAGGCAACGCCACCCATAAAAACCTACTTGTTACTGATAGGGTGTGACTGAAGCCTGATACTTCATAAGAGTCTTATAGGATCTCATTTCTTTTATAGACACCCAATTCAAAGTAAGAAAGTAATTTTTGTATCAGATTATTTTCCAATTCTTTTTCTTTTTAATGCTACAAATTTTATGAAAATTAATAAATCATAAAATATTTTAAATTTTTATATTCTATAGATTCTATTTTATATTTTTATAATTTTGTGAAATTTATATTTGATAATTTCATGATTCGTAATTTTCATTTTACAATTCTATAATCTTATATTTAATAATTTTGTGAAGTTTATATTCTAAAATTTTTATTTTATCATTTTATAATTTGTATGAGTTTTATATTTGATGATTTGATGATTTTTATAAAATTCATATTTTATTTCATATTTTATGATTTTATAATTTTTAAGAAATTCATATCTTATTTTATATTTTATGATTTTATAATTTTTGTAAAGAAAATGAAAATTGATTAAACTGTTCTTTGTAAATCAATTACTTTTCATCAATAGATGTGAGTTTTCTTTAAAAAGACCATATTCATTATTGTATAATTAGATTATAGAATACTTAAATACTAAAAGAAATTTAGAAAAAATATTTGTTGCATAGTCACCAATGACTGCTATGTCCATGATGATGATCAGCTGATGGGTAAGGGGAAACATAAAAATACAACTCTCCCCAAAATGTACAACTTTTCCATTGTTTTGTTCCCTCTATTCAGTTATTGATGGCTGTGGAAATATGTGGAAATGGATAACAGGCACAAACTTCAGTGCAGATTCTTTGTTCTTTTAGGAACCAGCACTTCCTGTTAATTCAAATGGCTCATTTGTATCCCTGACCAAGAATGTAACAAGAGTTCAAATCATAGATAAAATTGTTTGTATTTCATTTTCAACTAATGATTTGGAAAAGGCACAAATCCATCTCTTCCCTGCAAGTAAATAGTAAAAAAGAATGGCTTTGTTAGCTTTGATAAGGTAACCCATCTAGGAGAAGGAAAACCCTGAATTCAAACCAGCTGTACTCCACTTAAAAATTGACCTTGGTGGAGGTGTTGGTAAATATGAACACAGAAACTGATGTAAAATGGGTCTAGTATCTGTATGATAAAAGTAAGAGAAAATCAAATAGTATCTCATGTTCTTGATAAACTATTTAAGCAAGTATTAACACTGTAGTTATAAGAATGAGAGAAAATGAATGTGTATGAGGGGGAGAATGAATGAATGAGAATGAATGAGAGTGAGAGAGAATAAATTGTCAGCATTTATTATTTTGTTTATGTTTTTGCATTTGTGCAACAACTCATTTATATGCAAAGTACATAGACACTTTTATCTCAGGGTCTTCAAAATATGCAGTGTTTTAATTACATGGGAGGTTTGCAGAACCAGTTGTCCGCATAAGATATGAGTACACTGTTTGCAAGCCTAATGAACATTATAACTAAATGCTTTCCTCCAGCCGACTGACACTAAAAACATTTGAACCATGGTTTATATACAACAAATTATATATTCAAACAAGTTTCTATTCCCACTATTATCTATCTATATATCAATCTATCTATCCAGGAGACTTTATTCATCTGTCACCACTCATATATAATGAACTATGCAAAGTGTGAGTTTCTACTTACAAAGTGTTTCACAATTTTTGAAACAAAATAATTGGGTGCAAATCAAGGACCAGAAATGACAGAGTAATGAAAATTACATTTATTAAAAGGTAAAAGGATATCTTAGGATCTGCAACCACTTAGACTCAAACATGAACCAAAAATCTTAAGAGGAGCCCAAGAGTACATAGTCCAGATGTCCACCATTCAGTTGAAGGCATTGTTGAATGTGATATATAAAGTCGTTGATAACATTTCTCCTGGGTGATCATTTGAATTTTCTCAATGATAACTGCCCTCAATGCAGCAATGGTGCAGGGGTTACTATTGTGGTTGTTGTTCTTGAGGAACCCCTAGAGAAATTGGCAAGGGGTTGGAGCAGATGAGTGAGGTTCCCATTTCTTTTTTGCAGATGAGATGCTCCTCAAACTTTTCAAAGCCATGCCATGGTAACATTATTAGTGTGAAGAGGAGAACCATTCTGCTGGAACTACTGTTCCTCCTTATCAAGGTCTTCATGTTCCTCAAACTCTAGGATATAACTCTCTTTTGTCAGCACATTACCTTGATCATTTTCAAAGAAAAATGGTTTAATGGTGCCATGCTTTAAAATGGTGACACATGCCATGCATTCTTTTAATACAGAGAGCATCCAATAACTCTGTAAGGATTCTTGTTTCCTTAAAACACAGAATTCTCGGAGCTAACAAGATCAATTCAAAAGGAAGTCAGCTTCATTGGAAAACAAGACATCATTCAAGAATTACTCATCATTGTCAACCTTTTGCAAAAACCACTGCCACATGGCTACCCTTTTTCCATATCAGCTTGTTGGTGCTTGATCTGGACTGAGTAGGGATAAAGTTTGAGATCCTTAATTAGAAGGTTCTGAATAGAAGATATAGAGATTCCAAATTCTTAGCGTCTCTGTTGCAAAGATCTGGATAGACTCTGACCAACTGATTCTTAAACCCTGGTGAAATCCTTGGGTGTTTAGATTGTTATTGGAGACCCAGATGGTGAGTAACCCATTGCCCTATGATCTTTGTAAGTGCCATGAGCTTCAAAGTTTTTGACCAACTTGAAAATTTATCTCCAGTTTGAAAATATGTTGAACTTAGATTTCATTCAATATCTTGCTTGAACAAATCTAGTTTTGGTATATGACTTCACACAAAAGATCTTCTTCCAAGGCGGCATGATTTCACAGTATTTGGTTAACCCAGCAATAATCAGAAAAGAGAAAGACAATAAAGTCAATTGGGAAGATCTGAGAGGCCACTGCTTGGTTTGAACAATTGGGAAACACAGTATTTGTCTTTTTCATTATTTTTTGTCTGTCAGTTACTTCAATTAGAATTAAAGTGTAGTATCTTTGCATCCTTCCAAGCATCAGAGCACACATAGCTCCGCAGTATACAGACTAGAATCTAAATGTAGTATCTCTTCCTAAGCTATGTTTTCATCTCTGGGCAACAATGGTGATGAGCCTAATTTATGAGATTCTTTGAGATGATGACCAATAAAATAACCAATGCAGTTCCATGGGAACAGATACTACACTCTTATCCTATCAACTACATATACAAACATGTTTCTACTATTATCAATGCATGCACTAAGGGACTTTATTTATCAATCAATGCTCATATATAATGAACAGAGCATATCATTCTCTACTCATTGCAGATGACTATAGTCGTCTTGGTTGCCATACTCACAATGTTTCAGCTGCTGTACTCTCTGGCCATCTTTGGGAGCTTTTTGTTGTTGTTGGGGGCTTTCAAGGAATTCCAAACTTAATCCTTCATTTGAATCAAAGGTGCTGACAATTCTCCTTCTGCTGTCCATACTTTAGGGTTATCTCAGCCACATTTTGCCTTTTCAGAGATATTTAAACCAGGATCAGTTATTGAATTCATGATGGTCTCCATTGGCCTAATGAGTAGAGTGTTTGTCAATAGTCCGGGAGACCAGGATTCAATCCTAAGTCGAGTCATACCAAAGACTCAAAAAATGGTACTTGATACCGCCTTGCTTAACACTCTGCATTATAAGATACAGATCAAGGGTAAAGTGGAGCAATCCAGGGAATGGAATAGCGCCCTCCCCTACACCTCAGTGTAGTAGCTATTGGAAAGGAGCCTTCGGGTCACCCTCAATTAAGGTCGCCAACTTTACTTATATAGTCTGGTAGTATATTTGATTTGAAATCTTAACTCTCTCAGCCATATGTTCCGGGAGACAATTCAGACTGGATTTTTATAACTTATAAATCTAATATCTCAATTGTTTGCCTGTGTTTTAGATCTTGTCATTTCTATTTCTGTAGTTATCTGCTCTTTCCTTCCTAATTACTGGTTTCCAGATTGCATTGATCTATAGCGGTTAAGGGAAATAGTTTTTATTTGTCTTGCAATTCAGAATGTGCCAATCACATCGAGTTCACCATTTTATAGCGTGTTTTGGGGAATTAGTTATTTTCCCTAACACTATAGATTTTATGGGCACAAGAAATGAATTACAAGACTTTGCTTTATAACAACACACAAGAACGAAAGTTTTTATTTGCAGCTTTGAGGAGGTTTGTTCTTGGCGCTGCAAAACTCGTGGTCTTTAGGCTTGTTGGTTTTGGAGACGCGATAGCTTAGCGGGATGTTCGAAATGGCAGCGTGGTTGGATGTGTGAGGGAAGTATTCAAGGCCACCGTGTAGCTTCGTGTGTCTGGTGTTTCGGGGAGAGGCGTGCGTTGTCTCCATTACAGTGGACCAGAGGTGAAATGGGAACTTGTCGAGAGCGGAGTGGCGCTCGAATCGACATAGTAAATTTCTGTGGTGCTAGTGGAAGGCATGTTGAACGTATCTAATTCATATTCAACTGGGATTCCTTGGTCTAAAATATTAGACGCAAAGAATCCATAAATTAGAAGGTTCCCTCGTTGAATGTCCATGTTGCTGCTGCTAGGGTTAAAGCCACGGTGATATGTCCACACCGGGTGGCTTGTTTAGCTATAAGGCATCGCTAAGCAGGGGCGACCAGAGACACGTCCGTGCTGGTCGCCGTCTCAAGCCGAAGAGAGTGTGTTTGGCCGCTCACCCGTTTGGTAGCCGGAAATGAAGGTCCGGGCTGAATGGGATATGTCATCCTGATTGGGTGAAATTCGGTGTCGAATTAAATAGCGCGCCAAAACAAAATATGAGATTTTCCTCTTCTCTACAGATCTCTATGCTGAGAAAAATATTTAGGCTCCAAAATAAGTAAGTAATTATATGAATCAGATTGGTCAAGAAATGTCTGTGCACTTTAATTTTAGGACCCACAAAATCCTATTTTTTATCTACTTTAGTTCCCCAAAAAGTATAAATAACAAAGAATTTAATTAATTAAGGCATTCCACTACTAGAATGTGAGAGGCAAGGATGACAGAAAGCCTCTCACAAGGACACAGAGCGAAGAAGCATGCAACATTCTTTTGCCAACTACCAGAACACAACACATTGTTGCCAAAGATCATAAAAAACGCACATGTGGACTTAAGAAAACAAAAGGCCCATACTTACAGTCACACACATATATACACATCTGCATATACATGTATGTAGGTAAAGTCAATTTTTATCCTCTTTACTTTGGCCAACTATGGACACATTGATTCGATAGACTTTCCCAACATGTACACACGCACACATGGGCGAACAAGTCATTTTTATTGAAGTGGCTATAGCTGTATTTTCTACACACACACACACACACACACACACACACACACACACACACACACACACACACATAAAATGAACATTGTATTCTAATTATTTTTATCCTGTCTGTTATGATTATTTCTTAATGTCTGTTATTGTTACACTCCATTTGTTTACATGCTTGTAAAATTTGTGTTGTATTTGTGGAAAGGAAACCTGAAAGTAACTCCCGTAAATTTTTTTTTGACAGGAAAAAATTTGACATCATTTGAGATGTGCTGGGTGTTTCAGGAAAAATAAATAAATAAATAAATATGTATATATATATATATACGGTGTTTCAGAAAAATCAGCGTCATTTTGTAATCTAATAACCTGACCAATTCTTATTCCAAAGATCTCAAATTTTAACAACTTGTGTACAAACAACTCAAAATTCTATGTTTAATGCTTGAATGCCTTCTCTTTTCCTATGAATAGCATTTCTATACCTGAAAAAAACTTTAAAAATAGAATTTTGGATTGTTTCTACACATGCTGTTAAAATTTGAGATCTTTAGAATGAGAATTGGTCAAGTTATTAAATTACAAAATGACACTGATTTTTCTGAAACATCTTCTGTGTGTGTGTATATATATATATATATATATATACACAAACATATATATGAGGGTGGACTGAAAAGTTCATATGAGGATACCATATCAGCTGTTGATGACTTTTTTATCAATAGGATCCAAGCACTTCAACACTAATAGAAAAAGGGTGTAGAATGCAAGGAGGATTATACTCAAAAGTCCATGAGAGTATTTTGGTCAGTCAATAAACTTTTCAGCTAACCCTTGCATATATATATTTGATATGTGATGGACTTTAGTCTCCCACTCTGGCTCAGGTTTTTCTGACAGAGAGTTTTACATTGTCTTTCTTCTTAAACTTGTTACCCTACCAAGATTAGAGAGCCAAATCTACATTACTATTTTACCCAAAATTGGGATAGACGAAAAGAGATGGATTCATGCTTTTTCTAACAGTATTAGTATTAAATGAATATAATCAGCATCAGTCACAACTTGAATTTGGTTTGCTGATACCATTTTCAATTTGTAAGGCTTGCTGTAATCCAGGTTTCCAGGAATCAGAATTCTTCATATATTTGAAATCAAAACAAAATATGAATAAAAAGATAATATATAAATGTTTATATAATTTACTATGAACATGAATAAAGAACAAACAATTAATGGAAAAACATTGTTTCTTTTTACAAGTACTTCAGTGCATCAAAGTCTGAAGAAAATAAAAAGATTTAATGATATAGATATCTCTGTTGGGAAATAAAAACGTATTTGTATGTATATGTAGGAACCAAACATAGAATATAATTGTCATTTTATGAATGCTTTTGAATTTTCCCCTTGTTGAATTGTTTTTCTATGACTGCTGATTATGTATCAGCAAAAAATACTAATAACTTATATACAGTTATATGGTTTCAAGTAACTGTTTCTATTTGATAATAATCATTTGTTTGTTATATGGTTTCAAATAACTAATCATAATAACCCCAAGAAACAATTTCAGCTTCAAGCAACCATTCTAAATATAAATCATTTGCACACAGTTATATGGCATCAAGTGTTCTTATCTAATACTAACATTCTTCAAATAGATTTATTTGAGCCATAGATGGGACTCTAACAGATACTACCATTCTGGGTCAGAGTGGATCTGGAAATAATAGCTATGAAAGGGTGACTCCATTGTCCCTAGAGCTTCAGAACTGGAGTCTCACAACTAGATGTAATTTAGTGTCATCCCTCTTCCTTTGGAAAGGAGAAGGATCTTACTGGTAATTATATTTACACATCATTTCTAATTCTTTGCAGTAAACATTAATTGCGACACTTATTCCTTGTCAGAGGAAATAGCTGGATACTAATAATCCATTCATATCGTGGTAATTATGGCAAAGTTCTGTAGCTTCATCATTGTCATATTGTGTAGATGGCTTTCATTTTTAAACAAATCAAAGATCCACTCTCCATTAAAAGTCACTATTTGTTCAGCAACATCTACATTACTAAAATTCTCATTATGTTTGTGTTTCTTAAATCCAGTGAAATCATTGATAAGGAAGGATTTCATTTTCAAACTCTTTCCTCACATTACTGTTAGTTTCATGAGCTATATCCAACTGTCAGATATGCTTCCTTTTCATAAATAAACTAATGAAAATCATGTGGGAAGCATATTGCACATCTGATGATTGGGTACAGCTCATGAAATTGATAGTGTTTGTAAATAAAATCCATTTTTATTGATTTTAAGATTTTAAAATGTATATGTGGCTCCACCTCTTCGTGTTAAACACTGAAATGAAAAAACAGCAATTCAGTTGTTTTTTAATTCTGAATATCAATAATGCAATATACTGAAAAATATACTGGGGCAAGCAAATAATGCTGCTTTGATCTTCCTGGTGGAATTAAAGATAATTAGCAGTAATTAATGATTAAATTAAACAAATCACATGACCTTTGAAATGCCAACTGAAATTTGTTTGAGTGTTTGTGCTTACAATAGGTTGTTCAGAAAATAATGTCTGATTTTAGAATAAACTTTTATTCCTGAATTAATTAATTTTGATAGATTTTTAATCTGTCAAAATATGATCCCTGAATATGTATGCATTTCCATCATCAATTAACAAGGTTATTAATGCCTGTGTGATAAAACTCTAAAGGTTTTGATGCCAAGAAATCTTTATATGCAGTTTCTATTTCTCCTTTGGAATGGAATATTTTTTGGCATAAAAAAGTGTCCAAATGCTTGAAAAAATGGGAGTTGATGGATGAGAGATCAGGAGAATATGGTGGATGTGGCAAAGTCTCCTATTCCAAGTCAATAAGCTTCTGTACTATCATCTTGGCAGCATGTAGCTGAGCATTGTCATGAAGCAAAAAAAAAAAAATGACCAAGCTAGAAAAGTAAACACATTACTTCTTTTTTCATGTTCATGATTTAGAGATATATAACTGACAATATCAATTTCTGAATGAAGTAATAAAAAATTAACAAAGAAAGTACTTTAATCGTTAGGGATGTGAATTTTTTATACAACTACAACTAAAATAATGTTAGAACAGAATTTAAACAGCTTATACTAAAATCAGACAATATGTTTGGAACAACCACATATTAACCTCCAAGCATAACTTTCAAAATAATATTTCACAAAACCAAGAATGTTTTACCATTGAGTTATAATAATTTCTATTTGAATTTTTAAATTATTTATGCTAATGTCATCATTCAAGAACTATCAAAATAAGTAAGGAATTCAATTGAAATAGGATAAAAAATAAAATATAAAAAACTTTCTCTTTCACAAAATCAGCAGACTTTACAAGAATGCTCTACATATTTCCTAGCAAAAGTTAGTACCCCAATATTTTGTCCGGAAATATCTTACGATTTTATCATGGAAAGAGATTACTGCAAATTTAATTTTATGTATCAGAGGTACAGATTTTCAAAGATGAATGTCTACTTACAAGTGTCAAGTATTCATGACAATTGGTATAAATTCACCAAGTCTCCTTAAAGTGCTTTATGTTACAATTGAAGTAAATAATGTGACAAATTTAATAAAGATAATTTAAATTTTATACAGAATGATTTTTCTTGAGTAAGCAATGTGTACCTTGCTTCTTAGAAATAGATAGATAGATAGATAGATAGATAGATAGATTAAGTGGTAACTAAACTTTTATCCCTACCAATAATTATCATTTTTAAGTTTGAAGCAATTATTTTATGATAGTTTATTTTCATTTTCTTTTATTGTACAAGACAAGAACTAATTAACTGAAATGACATTAATTTTAATGGTTTTGTTTTGTTTTGTTATGGTTTTAAGTAAAAAAAACAAAACAGATTTCATAAATTCTAAAAATAGATCTAAGTCAAATTAACCAATGCCAGACCCTGATTAAAAAATTTCACAGTTAACAAACATACCATCTGACTCCTCTGCGATAGGGAATTAACCATCAGAATTGGAGAAAGCAAAATTTAACTCCACAAAGAACTTAGATTTCTAAAGATATAAAAAAGGACTTATAGTTTGAAGAAACTCAAAAAAGAGAAGAAAGAGAGAGAAGAGAAAGCACAGGCCAGAGAAAAGAACTTATCTGACGACTAGACTCTAAGAAGCATAAGAAATCAGCACTATCGAAAGAAAGAAAGACCAAATATTCAAATGAGTAATTTCCTTTTTCTTTATGTACCTACACCCTTAAAGAACTGTTACTGTTGCTTCTGATACCAAAATAATTGCAAACTAAAGTCTCTCTCTCTCTACCATAACTCATAACAATTAAATGGTTTTACTTATTCCTATCTAATATGAATAATTCTATTTACTATTAATCATTTGTTTGCTCACAGTTTTCAAGTAATACTATTTAACACTAAAGATTCAATTAAACAGTCATTTGTTTACTTACAGTTAAATGATCAAACAGTTCCATTTCAAACAATTCAGTTTAACATTAGTCATTTGTTTGCACTCAGTTTAAATGTCAAACTTCTATTTGACCCATAGATAGGACCCTATCAGGTGCTACCACTCCAGACCAGAGTGGCCCTGGGAGCGATGGCAATGAAGGGGTGCTCTGCATTACCCAAAGCTCCAGCATTACTGGAACCTCACCATCAGATTGTTTAGTGTCATATCAGGACACTCGTTGATGGGAAGATGCAGAGATGCAGTCAGTGTATTCTACAGAGATGCAGTCAGTGTATTCTACAGCCCCAGCTGACAAGTCAATAATTTCACTGGAAAAAATTATCTTGATTTCCATTTGTTTTGACAATGATATTCAACACACACACACACAATATATGTATCCACCTCCTCTGTACTATATATACCTTGTTATGGTGGGCAGGCTTGCATATATAATTGACCCCTAAAGGCTATGCCAGCAAGAGTTTAGTCCCTGACATCCCCTATCCCATAAAAAATATCTTGTTTGAGAAACCAAAACAATTTTCAATGCTAACAGTTCTGATGTGGATTTGAGCCAACCCTTTGGCACTATGACAACTACTGAAGAAAACCATCAACTAGAAGTCAGAAGTGTATAAGATAATCTACTCTAACCAAAGATTCATATCTGCCTGGGCATTTGGAATACCCATATCTGGTATGAACCAATCAAAACTGCTCAAGTACCTATTAAGAAGGGTGATAACTTCTGAGCTAGTTGAGTTGAATTAAACTTGAGGTGAGGTATAATGTGAAAAACAGACATTGCCCAGTCAGCTTCAGCTGTAAAATAAAATCTGATGGTGAGGTTCTAGTAATGCTGGAGCTTTAGGGAATGCAGAATACCCCATCATTGCCATTGCTCCCAGGTCCACTCTGGCCCAGAGTGGTAGCACCTGATAGGGCCCTATCTATAGGTTAAATAGAACTAAACTGTATACTTTTGCTAAAATGAATTGTTTGAATTAGAATTGTTTGAAATATAAATGTTTTTGACAATTAAACTGTGTACTCATGCTAAACTGAAATGTTGGGAATAGAACTGATTATTTATATAAAAATTGATTTGGCTTTAAATAACCTACAAAGGTTACAACCAAATACAGACAGAAATGAAGGCAATTTAGAGCAGCCTGATATCCTCCATAGAATAAAGAAGACTGATGATGCTGTTTATATATATATATATATATTGTCATCCACTGACAGACTGTTTCAGTGTATCACAAGTCTTCAGTGGGGCTAGACATTAGAGATGCTTCAAGCTTGGATCAAAACCCAGCTGACAGTCAGATATCTTACCCCAGAGCTATCATCATTCCCAGCAAAAGCATAGGAATTTTTATGTATATATTTTTACACATATGCTATCAGCTATCAGAGTGCTCAATTCATGAGAAGAGCTTTTCATATATGCATATATGGCAGCCAGCAATTTTCCACTGAAGTGCTCAACTCACTGGGAGAAGTGTGTGTATATATATATATATATATATATATGATCTTTTAACATATGAGGGCCTAGATGTGAACCATTGGACTACTTACACAGACGATTTGCTTATTGTGGTGAAGCCTATTCAGAACCAGCCAACATTCTTGGATTAGCTGATAACAGAATGATATACTAATGTGCCACAGATTCTCCAGAACAAGACTCCTCAGATTTTGAATTTTATATTTATATATACATAGGTGTGTGTGTGCACGTAAAAGCATATATAATTACATTGGTGTGTATATATGTAGGTGTGGAAGTAAATTAAGGGAATAAATCCAACAACATGAAGAAAATAGAATATCATCAATAATAAATTCATCACATTTGATATATTTTATTTTTCTATTTTCTTCCTATATATATATATATATATATATATGTGACCATAATTCATTAAAAATCATACATCAGAGTGAGATTTTTATTATAGCAATACATTTAAAATGCTCTGAGAGAATAACGATATTTCCAATCCAATTTGCATCTTAATGATAATTTTATGGGGTCTTCATTTACACTCAATGTCACTTTTAATCATCTAGATTCTTAATATAAAGAAAATAACTATGAAATGCTAATTAGAAATCTTCACTGCTTCCTAAATAGAAGCATCAAAACTTATCCAGAATATCCCTCAGAGGAAATGTCTGCAGTAATGTACCAAAACTTATATAGAAATCTAGTTCTTACATTCAATAAAAGTGGGAGGAGTCACTGTGGTGTAGTGGCTTCCATGCTGAACTGTGACATTATAGTAAGTTCAAACTCCAGTTGCAATACTACATTCACTTTTGGACTAATACCTTTGGGAAAGGTATGAACCCTCTTATTCCTCCAGCTATGGGTTACATAATTAATACTACTGTTCTTCAACAAGAATGGTTTTGGCATTAAATAACCCAGGAAGGTTGATATGCCATTAAACAAACAAACTGACCCAAACTAGCCCAGTCAGCTGGGGCTGTACCATATGCTGACTGCAGCTTTGCAGGAGTAAGACCACTCCCATGAGTGTCCTGTTTATGACATTAAACTGTATCTGATGGAGAGGCTTCAGTCCTGGAGCTTTGAAGAATGTGGAGTACCTTTCATTACCATTACTCCCAGGGCCACTCAGACCCAGAGTGGTAGCACCTGTTAGGGTCCAATTTATGGGTTAAATAGTACTGTTAAGCCATTTAGCTGTGTGCAAACAAATGACTGATATTAAATTGAATTGTGAGTATTACATAGAAATACTTAAAACCATTTATCTATGTGTAAACAAATGAACCCTGGCTTATTTAAAATGTTACTTATAAACTATTTGTCTACAAATTATATATATTTGATATATATATATGTCTAAACAGGATTTAGCATTACACAACTTACAAGGGTTGATATGCCATAAAACCCAACCAATAAAGAAACAATAGACCAAACTAATGGTTTTCGGACTATTATCTTCATCTTTATTGTTATTTCCACAACGTTTCGGCCAATATGTCCTCCGGCCTTCTTCAGGTGTTTGTTGAACTTGTTGAACTACGTCCTTTATTGAATCCACAGGGATCGCCTGTTCTGATTCCGGGTACAAGTGTTAAGTATTCCTGTATTGTTACTCGCCTGTAGTGAAGATTGAACCTGCAACCTCCAGATGATTGTCTCCTTAGAAGCTTAGGGAATCAGTGCCTATAACTGTTACGCCACGTGTCCTGTTGGACAATTCAGAGTGAATTTTTTGGACTTATAAAGTTAATGTTCTTATTTGACTAGAATTACTACTATTATGCATGATTTTTTACCTGTGCTCATATTCAGAGTTTTTTTTTTCTCTCATCTAGCCTTCTTAATTATCAGTTCCCATATTGTATTTGACTCTATACTTGGTCTACTCAGCAGGTCAATGTAGCCCAACATATGTGCTGATTCCTTAAGGTGTCTAATCCTCCAATGTTCAGCTCTATCAATTATTTCAACTTTATTCCATAGGGGCAGATTGTTTCACTTTTACTTCCATATATGGTCCGCCATACCCGACTTTTCAATCTCACCTCATACTACTGCCTTCCGTTGTTCTTCTAGCCTTACTTTTAGTGGGCAACCTGTCTCACCTTTATATATTTTACCACAACTGCAAGGGATGGAGTAAACACAGTTCTTGGTCATGTTGAATTCCGTTGGTGGCTTGATTCGGAAAAGATACCTCCGGAGAATTGAACCATTGACATAGGGCAGACATACCGTGGTGAGTTTTCAGGTATTATCCGCCATCTTCCTATCTAGGTTTCTTGGAGCCAATGTTATGTGCTCTGGATAATTGTTACGATGGAGGTTGTGTCTCAGGCTAATCATTTCTTCTTGATATGCATCAGTATCGCTACTAATAGTTTTTGCTTGATGTTGTAAGCAACGGACAATTCCTTTCTTTACCGTATATGCATGATGGGAGTTGAAATTGAGGTACTGTCTGGTGATGTGGGCTTATGGTACACAGTTGACCTGAATCCTTGCCCAGTGCGTGTTACTAATACATCGAGAAAGGGTAATTTATTGTCTTGCTCTTTCTCCATAGTGAACTGTATCAATAGTTGGATTGAGTTAACATGATCAAGTAATATCTAAACATCTTCCTGATGAGACCAGAGAATGAATGTGTCATCTACGTATCTAAGCCAAATAGATGGCTTTAGTGATGTTGATACTAATGCCATTTCTTCGAAGTATTCCATGTATATGTTAGCCAATAATGGTGACAGTGGCGAACCCATAGCCAGTCCTTCTTCTTGTCGGTATATATCAGATTCCATCTCGAAGTAAGTTGTCTCCACACAGAAAATCAAGATTTCCATCAGATTATCTATCGGGATACAAGTGCGTTCTTCCAGCAAGGGATCTACAGCCAGTTTATCCCGTACTACAGCAAGTGTCTCATCAGTAGATACCTTTGTAAATAGACTCACTACATCCAAACTCACCATCTGGCTAGAATGAATGGGGGCATCACTGATTCTCTCCACAAAGTGGGCTGAGTTCTTAACATATGATGAGGTACGGGATAAACTGGCTAGATGAGAGGAAAAAAAAACTCTGAATATGAGCACAGGTAAAAAATCATACATAATAGTAGTAATTCTAGTCAAGTAAGAACATTAACTTTATAAGTCCAAAAAATTCACTCTGAATTGTCCAACAGGACACGTGGCGTAACAGTTATAGGTGCTGATTCCCTAAGCTTCTAAGGAGACAATCATCTGGAGGTTGCAGGTTCAATCCTCACTACAGGCGAGTAACAATACAGGAATACTTAACACTTGTACCCGGAAACAGAACAGGTGACCCCCATGTATTCAATAAAGGAAGTAGTTTGAAGTCCGTGACGGTTCCCGAGTTCAACAAACACCAGATGAAAGCCGGAGGACATATCAGCTGAAACATTGTGGAAATAACAATAAAGATGAAGACAATAGTCCGAAAACCCTTAATGATAAAAATCAACAAGCTTCGTCTCAGAAATTTAGACAACTAAACCAAACTTAATTCAATAAGAGTAAGTTTCAGTCATTATTTTCATTTTTTACTGAACATCTACTTTAAGAAATTACAACTTATAACATTTCACCAGTCTAGTGTATTTCTTCCCTCCCCAAACCACTAAAAAGATAGTAAAATGTAACTGTTCAGTAAAAAAATTAATGAAATAATGAAAATTTACTCTAATCTGAATAGTGAATGTGAATATAACATTTCTATATTGTTTTTATGGTGCATTACAGCATGGGATTTTCAGGAAAAATACTAAAGCATCAATATTCTTCACTTTTTCCTAAATAGAAGTATCAATATCATCCTGAACTGAGGTTACAATGAGAATCCAATGGGTTTACAGGTCATCTCATTTGTATTTATCCAACTGGCAGGATATAACACAAAGTCAATTTTTAAATAAAGCAAAGCAAAGCTGGTTTGAATTCAGAATTTTCTTTCTCAACTGGTTGTCTAACAAAGGCTAAAGAACTCAGTCTGATCAACTATTAACCCATATCTAGGAGAAGAAACAGATTCATACCTTTCCCAAGTGCATTAATGCAAAGTGAAACATAAACAGCCTGGTCCAGGATTTGAACTCAGGTCATCAATTCTATTTCCGATGATGATAACTGTGTGCCTCATAAAAAGGTCGACTAGTTATCAAACAATTAATAAGTATTAGAACATGATAAGCATTCAGTTTAGCCCCATAAATTGTCCTCTTAAGCTGCAACCTACTCACATATGCACGAGTATCTGCACATTAAATATGATGTTGCATTTTATTTCATCCTCATAGGGAGGAGGATAAATGTTTGGTTTGGTAAAAATTATCTTCCATCAACTCTTTCAATAGAGCATTTGCAACTGTAGCAGGTTGCCCTCTCCTCTCTTCATCTTTGAGATGGATATCTCTATGATAGAATTTCAGAAATTGATGATTTACTCTACATGCAGAAGTAGCACTTTCATTCCAAGCTTGATTGATATAACAGTCAATTTGAGAAGTTGTGTGGGCGAGTTCAAACTCATTCAAGAATTTATGTAACTCTCCTATTTTAAACTCAAGTCTGAAATCATGAAGTATGCAAATTAAGAAAGAATATTTTAAATCTGAAGAATAATATTTTATCTTTTAAAATATACCAGGGTGGGCTGAAAAATTCTTGGCCCCCACTAAGAAGGGAATGAACTAGAGTCATGAAAGTTCACAACATTGTAACAATATTCATGCACACCAATGCTTGTTACAAATAAATCTAAGAATTTCAGAATATATAAAAAGCAGTGAAACACAACTTCTACATTCTTATGATTTCTAAAAATGCACTATTTAGTATATAGTACTGATAGCAAAGAAAAATATTAAGAAGAATCAGTTAAGAAACTGTAGAGATGGAATTTAAATTTTGATATAGATTAGATTCTTTAGACCAAGATGTTAAAAATAATCTTGAGTAATCATGTGACCATGAAGATATCCAGACTTCATTAATATGAATGAATTGTAAGTCAAACTTATGTTAAGATTCAACTCACTTTGTATATAATTTCTCAAATTTCTTTAACCCCCCCCCCAAATCAATAATTTGTTTTCTTTGTTGTGTAACATACCTGTACATGAATATGTGCGAAACGTACATAGAATGTTCGTAACATATATACATAGAACATAGGAATCACAAAACACAAAAACACTTACGACTTCTTAGTTCAGGTACAAAACTTCTTATTACCTTTGAGTTAAAAGGTTTTTCAACATAAGGAGAGAGGCACAATTTTTCTATGCTGGCTTTTCCATCTGCCCCCCCCCCCAACACGTGTGGCACCTGCCACAAGGCCACTGCAAGCAAGCGAAAGTCACCCTTCTTCTTCGGACCGCAAGACTCAACTAACTGACTTTTTTCAAAATCCCCAAAATCCTTCGTGCGCACTTCAGGTGCATGATATCATTCACATCTCCTGGTCAAATCTGGGATTTTTATTTTGACATCTCTGAATGACGCGTGAACACCTGCGCTCATGTTGCACCTAACAAACCCATGCACTAAGCAAAAGGTTCTCAGCCTAACTAAACTGAAAGGCAAGATATATAAAACGAAATCCCTTGGCCATTATATTACAGTTGGTCTGAGGACTTTTCAGCATTCTGTCCAATGGTACAAGGGTTATTCAATAAATAAAGTGAATAAAGCCAAAGAAGTTGGCAACAGAAAGCACTATTTATAGTCGCACTTTTTCAAGAAAATCGATAGTAATGAGTCCTTTCATATCCCAGAAGACTGTCAGCATGACCTTCTTTAATGACTGCTATGCTCAGAACTTTTTCTTTACTTGTGAGTCAATGTGTTTCCACTCTATGAACTGTCTTTTTGACTCAGGTTCATTGTGGCAAACCCATATTTATCCAAGTTGTAAACATTTTTGACTAAAACATGCTTCTCCATACATATCTCACATTCTTCTCCAAATTTCACATGGTTTACTCTTTTCAGCTACTAAAAATGTGATGACAGACTTCTGTTCAAGCCTAGAGTACTGTGTCTGATTTGCCAACATAGCCTCAAAAGAAATATTTTCATGAGATTAAAATAATTTTTGCTATAAAACAATTTCAAATAATGCAGAATTTACATTTATGGGAAAAAAGTTCTGAAAAATATTCATTTTGCTTTTTTCAAAAAAATTCCCCTTATTTATTGAATGTCACTCAAAATGAAAATTATCAAGTTTAAAAGAATCACTGTATAATAACGTTCCAACATTGAAAACAGAAAAGTTGTCATGATTTTAAAATCTAATGTTTCAATTAATTTTTTTCCTCTTCAAGAATCCATAAGATTGTTTAACAGCATATCATACAGAAATTTGATTAATTTTTAAATGTTTGATTACAATCCTAACTATTTATATTTTCAATATTCATTGCAATTTTTTATTGCATTTTTTTATTTGTCTATAATCATTTGTTTGTAAATAGTTATATAATCTTAAGTATTCCCATCTAATACAAATAATTTGCACACAGTAGTATGGTTTCAAGTACCCCACTTTAATACTAATAATTTATAAATAATTATATGGTTTCAATTAACTCTTTCTATTTAATAGTTTGACTGGCCCATTAGCATAGTGTTAGAGTGTTTGCCATATGTCCAGGAGTCCAGGGTTCAATTCCAGGTTGAGTCATACCAAAGACTCAAAAAAAGGTATTTGATGCCTCCATGCTTAACTCTTAGCATTATAAGGTATGGATCAAGGATAAGTGGAGCAATCCACAAAAAGGAGCAGCACCCTCTCCCACACCTCAGTGGAGTAGCTATTGAAAAGAGAGCTTATGGGTTGTGCTAGACAATGGTCAGCCAACTTACTTACTATTTAATGATAATCATTTGTTTCATATCAAGTAATTAATAATGCTTAGTAAACAATTATTGTTTCAAGTAATAATTCTTAATCTAAATAATTTGCACAGTTATATGGCATCAAGAATTCTTATTTAATACTAATCTTCTTCAACAGATTTTTTTACTCATAGATGGGACCCTAACAAGTATGACCACTCCAGATCAGAGTGGACCTAGGAATAATGGCAATGAAGAGGTACTCCACACTCCCCAGATCTGCAGAACTGGAGTCTTACCATCAGATGTAGTTTAGCAACATACTCAGGTCATTGAAAAATTTGGAATTCAACCATTCTGAGAAGTGAAAGATGAAAAGAGAATTAATTTGAGAAATGTGAAATGTTAGCTGATATGCATGGCAAGCAATAAAACATAGTATTTCTGAACCTGTGTATCATGAAACAAAAATTAGAAGGTTGCAATTAGAGTTATTTTGTCAAATTTTTGCTAAATGTTACAAGAAAAAAGGAGTTTATAATTTTTAAGTGTCATTAACATTCAAAGAATTATTTGGACAATTAAACTCATGTTTTCTTGTAAATTGAATTACCATGACCAGAAAATCCTGCGAACACCTACACACAACATACAGAAACACTGGACAGCCGTTTCAAACTTATTAGGTCTCATCAGCAGTGTATACCGGGATCTCCACCACTGGAGATTGAACCAGCAACCACAGATTGCAGTGCCAAAACTCTACAACTGAGCCAGCTGTTCAGATCACACACAAGTGATGCCAAATCAACTAGTCATGGCAATTGCATGGCCAATTAACCTAAATGTATCTTGCAAGTTACATCCATACTCTGTACAGTGGAAACAGTCACCTGCAGAACCACATCTTCCCGATAGGATTAGAAGTACGCATCTGTGTAATCATTATAACCCCCAAGGGCTAGGATACAGATTTAAATTTTTCCCTTTTTTTTTTTAAGTAGAGGAATTTTATTATGAAAAAGAGTACAGATGTATCATTATTTCTTAATCCAAGGGTTGCAATCTAATTTTGAACTGAAAGAAAAATTTGAGCTACAATAAAATTTGCTTTAATTTGTCATATTTTAGCTCAAAGTTGAAAAATAAGATAATCTTTATGGAAAAATATTTTTATAACCCTTTTGTTACTTTTGATGAAACATTAATAAATTAATTAAATGTATGATCTGAAAGAATGGCACTTTGAAAAATTATTTAAAAAATTAGAGGCTGAAAATTTTCTATTTGATTTGTTGATTATTTTTCTGATAATTCATCATTGGATTATGAATGGTCTGAAACCCTTACAGTACAGATAGAAATTTTGGTAACAAACTCTCAGTTAATCAAATAGATGATTTGACAGAAATATCTGATTATGATATTTAGAAAATTTTTTTAGAAAAGTCATTTTCGTTGAAATAGAAATTGTGGGGTCAGATATAATTTACCTATGTTTCTAACTGCTAATATATTTCAAAATAAAATTTTATTTCCAAGAGCACCCAGACTTATTGTTTCTTTATCTCTCTCTATAGTTTGTCTGCTCTGTCTTCCCATACAATTTTGCCAATATTTTATAAAATCCTAACATAACATGTTTTTTAAATATCTGAAAATAGCACTTTGACAAATTTATCTGAAAAATTGAGATTAGCTGAATTTTTGCTGAAATTCTCCAGACATTATTCAGAAATCAGTGAGAATAAAATCAAGTCTCTTTTATCTTTCACAGTTCCCTCAAGTCTAGTTTCAAGAACAAAACACAGAAACTGCCATTCAATAACAAATCTCTGTTCAACTCAGCCTCTATTCTACAGAGACAGTGATTTTATAAATAAATTTCAGTTACCTTCATAGGAAATGGAATTGCATTTGTTCTACATAATGGATAAATAGTAGGGTAGACAGGATTCTTTAGCCTTGATTAAGCCACTAATGTTCTCACAGGACATTGGCATGATGGTTAGAGTGTTCACCAATGGCCCGGGAAATCTGGGTTCAATCCCAGGTCGAGTCATACCAAAAACTCAAAAAATGGTACTTGATCTCTCCTTGCTTAACACTCAGCATTATAAGGTAGGGATCAAGGGTAAAGTGAAGCAATCCAGGGAAAGGAGTAGTGCCCGCCCCTACACCTTGGTGTAGTTGCTATCGAAAAGGGAGCCTTCAGGTCACTCTTAACTACGGTTGCCAACTTAGGCCACTAGTTTAGGAGAAGGAAAACTCTGAATTCAAATCAATTGAACTCCACTTAAAAATTGATCTTGGGTCACATTCAGCTTGTGGCAGAAGGGTTGAGTAAATACATATAAAAGAATTTCACATTAATTTTCTTTTTGTCTAATAGACTTTGATTGAAAAAGACAGTCAGACCTAAGTAAACAGTGGGGGTGTCATAAATAAAAGGTGGAAAAATACCAATCTAAGATATGGATTTGATTCTTCCATAATCCCCAAATTTTTCTGCATCATGGACCAGTTTAATATTGGCAACATTTCTGCAAATCAACCAACAATGATAAAGGAGATAAGTTAACTATAAGTCACTTATGAGTAACTAACACACTCAATTCAGTTTGTAAAATGGTTTATTAAACAAATTTATTATTAAGATCAAAGGAAATTAATTCATTTTTGCTTTACCAAGAAAAGAATATCTTATATCTAATTCACCAAATGTCTGCCCATTCATACCACTAAGGATCCACTATTTGAGGCCAGAGTTAAACCAAACTTTCAGGAATTCCTAAAAAGGTTTTAAACTAAAATTATTTAACAGTTTTACTCCTAAAAATTAAACTACTTCCCATGATAATAAAGCATAAAGAATCCCAAAGGTAAACCACATCATTTACAGTCCTGACATTCAGAGAGAACTGAGATAATTTTCAAAACTCTAAGGGACCATTTCTTTAATACATAAAAAAGGAAAGAGATCATTTGTCGGTTTATTTATTACATCTGTCATAAACATGTCAGGGGCCAGTTTATCATTAAATGTACATTGTAAATCGATCCACCAATTTAGATCGTTTTCACTCATTTCAACTATTAAACGTAATTTTTCTCAGAAAGGAAAAATTTCCCTAAGAAGTGATGCTCATTTTCATATAGAGCATCTAAAACCACAAAAGAGAGAAATTTTTCATACAAAAGTAGATACCTGAGTATTTCTGTGAACACAAACTTCTGGAATATCTTTTATCAAACAAGAAAAAATACATCAATCGGGATGTTTTTTTATCCAGAGGATATTTTAAAATGAAAAATATTGAGAAAAAAATAAATAAAAAATTTTAACACAAAATACTATATAAAATTAAATAATCATCTTGAAACCTGTACACTTTGTGCGATAAGAGAAGGGACATAACTCATGAAAACTTATGAGAGTTAATACACTTGAATTGTAAAGTAAGTACTTGGAAAAAAGAGAACAATTTCAAATTTTATTAAGAAAATGCCAAAAAATACAAATTTTACTTGAACATAACTTAACTTTAATCTGCATATGAGATAAACAGTCTAAACATTGAGTCACAGAAAGATATGCACGACAAAAGCAATGTGCTAATATGAGTGCACGTGCAGAAAATGTTCATCCGAATATTGGTGGTCAGACATGGTAAGAAAAAAAAATATCTTTACTGAATTTTAAGATAGACTTAAATAAAAAAAAAAAAATTTTTTAAACTACTTTTAATTCAAGGCAAATGATTTATTCATTGTTGTAAATTTGAATTTTTATATACGAGTTGGTATGTGAGCATATATATATAAATATAAAAGATATAGATATATAAGATATAATGTTAATCTATATAATATATATATATATATATATATATATATATATACACACATATAAAAAAGAAATAAATGTGAATATACATACTTATATAAGATACATATGTTAATTTATAGATATATATATAAATGTTTATATATATATATATATGTAAAATAAAAATGTCTATATATATATATATATATAAATATAAATGTTTATATATATATATATATATATATATATATATATATAAATATAAATGTTTATATATATATATATATATATATGTGTGTGTGTATATATATATATCATCATCATGTCCTGCCGCCAACACAGACATCCCTGACCCTCTCTTGCCACTCCTGCCTATTGTTCATCGCTTCTGGCAGGTCCTCAGGGCTACGTCCCATATCCTCAATGAGCTGCTGTATGTTGGTTTGAGCTGATTGACCTGCTTTTGTTCGGCCATATGAGGGGGTCCATAAGACACTTTTTCATGTGGGCACTTTTATTGATAGTACACACATGAAACTCTAGTCCCCTTCAAAGTAATCTCCTCTGGCTGCAATGCACTTATTGTACCGTTCCAACAACTTCTGGAAGGCCCCATGGAAGTCCTCTTGTGTGAGCGTGTCAATGACCTTTCATCTCCTCAATTTGAACCTGAAATGAATTTTCAAGAGTCTACGATAATTTTAAATGCCCACATGAAAAAAGTCTGGAAACTTATCGTATGCACCTCGTACATGTTTATATATATATATATATATATATATATACTGGACAGGGTATTTAAAAGAAATATATATCTAGATATACGCCAGATCAACTAAAAGCAGACATTACATTGGACGTTCGTTCATCATCATTTTAGTGCAGTTTGTGATTTAAAAACTTAGTGGCTTGTGTTCACCAATGCCCCAGGAGACTGTGGTTCAATCCCATGTCGAGTTATACCAAAGACTCAAAAAATGGTACTTGATACCTCTTTGCTTAACTCTTAGCACTATAAGGTAAGGTACTTGTCAAGGGTAAATTTGAGCATTCCAGGGAAAGGAGTAGTACCCTTTCCAACACCTAAGCATCATAGCTATTGAAAAGAGGGCCAAATTACTACTTTTTAAATAAGAAAATAAAGTATATATGAATTCTATTTCCATATATGTACATATGAGTTTTACTTTATGTATTTAAAATATATATTCCTAATATAACTACACATATATATCATCACAAAAGAAAGAAAATGGTGTTAGAATATAAGATAATGTAGGTATTATTTTCGTTGGATACAGTCTCCCAAGGGAGATTTGTCCTATCAAAAAGTTCAGTAGATGGGAAGAGTTATTGGAAATAATTAGGTTGGAGGTTTTTAATTTATTGTAGTAAATGATAAGTGTTATTTTTTAGGTAAGATCAACCTAATCATTTCTAAAACTCTTCCTCCTCTAATGAACTTCTTGATAGGACAAACGTCTTACTAGGCACCTTAATGATTCTAGCTTCATAGGCTTACATCTTAAAACCTACTCTATTCCCAAATCCAAATTTCAAAGTCTGGTTGAAACACTACTATAATTGCACACAAAAATAATAAGCTACAACTACAAACCCGAGAAGTCATACATATAAAAACAAAAAATTATCTTGACAAAATGTCTTTATTATTTAAGCAAACATACTTAAACAAAAGACTGCTACCCAACTACACATATGAATAATACATACATATATTATATACATAATATATGTAAATATATATTATATATGTAAGTAAAAAGCTAAGTTGGTAAACTTAGTCAAGGGTAACCCAAAGGCTCCCTTTTCAATAGCTACTACACCAAGGTGTAGGGGAGGGTTCTACTTCATTCCCTGGATTGCTCCACTTTACCCTTACTTTATAGTGTTGAGTGCTAAGCAAGGCAGAATCAAGTACCATTTTTTGAGTCTTTAGTATGGCTTGACCTGGGATTGAACCCTGTAAGGGTAACTGCTATTGAAAAAAGAGCCTTTGGTTTGCATAAATATCTAAGTATACGTACATACATATTTATCGGTGTATATATATATATATATAGGGGGGGTGACTTAATATACATGGGTCCCATGTGACTGCTAACTCTACAGGTGATAATGTTTTTTTGTTTCAGATTTGAAAATAGTACGCTATAACTATTAATCCTGGATTACAATACCTTGGACAAGAGTAGAAAAATATTTTGCATCACAACTTGTGTAGTAGCAAATGAAAAGGGAGCTTTCAAGTTGCCCTAGACTACGGCCGTCAACTTTACTTATTTTTGGCAAAAATTACATATACAGGAAAATATTACTTCTACACACAAATGACTTTTCATATTTACTCGTTTTATGTGTGTATATATATATAGTTTCAGTTTAATAAATATACATAAATACATTCATGATATACAAATACGGACTATATGTACACAAGGACTACCCGATGGCACCTTTTTCAATAGCTACAACACTGAGGCATCAAGTACAGTTTTTGGTATGACTTGACCTCACATATATACCTATTATATTCACACACGTACATACCTATAATTATAAACATATGCACACACAAACAATTTTCAAGTCACACTGACGACATGGTGTCCCAACATTCTCCAACTACATGTCTGCACAAACCCGAAAAAAAAAAAAAAAAAAAAAAAAAAAAAAAAAAAAAAAAAAAAAAAAAAAAAAAGTTGCTCATGGTTCCATATTTGCTTTTCTAGGAACGTCCAACAAATCTTTGGATGTTTTTTGAAAAAGATATCAAGTGATGTTGCTTCCATCTAGCTTTTTTATCTCCATGCGTACAGTATATATACCCTACTTTAAGAAGTGAAAGGATGTCATTCGTAAAGTTCTTACCAACCTGAAAAACAAAAACCTTCAAATAGTGCAACTCCTGTAATACGTTAAATATGTATTGCTTAAAGGGGGGAGCATTCAACAAGCTTTTCATCAAATTCTATTAACAATCTTACGTTAATGGATTCATTCATTTTACAGTTGGACATTTAATGATAAATAAGAGGTTTAAAGAGTAATACAAATGTCATTAACCGAAGGTGTTTTTTTTTTTTAAAGTCAAAAGTCTTCAGAAAAAAAAAAAAAAAAAAACAGTTTACTTGGAACGCTTAACAGCATTAAGTCAATAATTAAACCTGTATTTTTTTTTTTTCCAGTAAAAAAATTCTGTTGTATACCAGTTAGTGTGAAATTTTGCATATTGGGAGGGACGTAGTAAATAAATTTCAATTAGTAAGTCAGTAGTAGAAAAAGCAGTTTTTTTCCCCTCAGACTGTTTCAAGTTAATAATAAAAAAAAAATTAAAAAAAATACATTCTTCCATAATGAATTTAAAAATTACACTTTCTGGATAAGGAAGAAAAAAAATATTAAGGAATAGTCAATGTAAATAATTTCATATTAATGATTTAAGTTACATTCAATATCAACATTATTTTAAGTGATTTAAAAGACAATTTAAAAATAAAGAAAAAGCTAATTTTAACCTTCAAATGGGGGGGGGGGTACGGTTGAAGTTAATAACCAAGACAGAAGATTGATTACAGAAATCTTGACAAAGATAAAATGTTGGGTAGTCACGTGGCCTCGAAGATATCCATACCGCATTAACATGAAAAAAAAAATTTAAAAACTTAAGACGGTTTGATCCTTTCCTACTTGTAGATTTTAATTTTAAGTATAATTCTTACAATAAGAACGAATCTTATTTCAAAAGAAATAAAAGAAAAGCAATTTACAAATAGGTGTCCAATTATACATATTTGTAAATGGATCCCTCACTTCATAGCCACTTTGCTAGGTCTTAGTTAAATGAAAAAAAAAAAAAAAAAAAAAAAAAAAAAAAATCAAATGAGAGGAATGTTGAAAGGACCATTTGGCGAAGTTATACTACATTAATTATTCAGAACTTAAAAGAAATAAAACAAGTAATTAAAGTTACAGATATAATTAGAAAAAAAATCGAATATAAACGCTAATCGCGTTTGAATTTTTGAAGTCAAAAAGAGGCAAGTATACAAAAACCACACGCAGCATTTCAAGGCATTAAATGGTGGGGGTGGAGTGAAGGAAAAATTTGAATCGATATCAAAATTCAGTACATAACTTTGATATGAATCATACCAAAGACTTAAAAGAAATAGTATTTGATGCATTAACACTCAGTATAAGATACTGATCAAGAATAAATGGAGCAATTCAGGGAAAGAAATGGATCACTCCCAACACATCGGTGTAGTAGCTATTCAAGAGAGCCTTTGAGTAGTTAAAATATTGCGTGTGATTAAAATATTTAACAAATAAGCTACAATTTAAATAGAAGAAAAATTAAAAACAAAAAAAAAACAAAACAAATATTGAGTTTTGATTATCTTTTTATTACCAACGAGGATTAAGGCTCCTCGAAAGTAGTAAAGAAGAGTAGAAAGAAACAGAATCTCAATAATTGAGGTAAATGTTGCTGGAGAGATGACCAGTTCTCTGATGATTAAAGAAAAAAAAAAAAAAAAAAAAGTTCATTTCATGAAGAAATAAATCACATTTACAGCAACGAGGTCTAACATCACAAGGCAAGCAGAGTTGGGTTTTTTTGAGGGGGCATTCATGTTCTGGCGGATAAATGTCTTTCATTAAGGATCACACGTGGGTGATGGTATTTAACTACATCCCTCTTATGTAGTATGTGACACAAGGTCGGTTTAATGAGGGCACACATGCACTTGCGCATGAGCAATTTAAAAAAAAAAAAAAGTCCTAGTCCTCGTAACCACAGTCACAAAGTCTAGAGAAAAAAAAAAATGTAAGCCACGCACATGGTGGCAGACATTTTGGTTTTTGAAGTCATCATCCTCCACAATGAGAAAAAAAAAACGTCAAGTAAAACTCAACAAGCTGTAGTTGTCCATGTTAGATTTGAAATACCTCAACGGTTGAGCCACTGTTTTGAGGAAACAGTTTACTTCGACCTGGCCCTCATCTTTCTCCTTTTTCGCTTCAGCCTTCGCATACGCTTTTTCCTCCATTTAGCTCTCATTGTCTTGCTTCTTTCTCTGGCGGTAGCTCGGCAGTAAAAGACCGCTCAAGACTGAAATCTCGGAGTTTATCGTAACGGAACGAGATCATGCTAGACGAGAATTACTAGTCGATTTCCGCTTCCGCTTAAATACCACGTGCTTGTGTTTAGAAATCCAGTCTTCAAACTAGTTTCAAAAGCGTATTTTATGATTTGAGGGAAACCAAACGGTGTTTATTTTCTGTTTTCTCAGGGCTTTTTTCTCTAATCCCCTATCATGCTTTTTTCAATTGTATATATATCATTTCACCTCATCGGGGTTTTTAAGTAGGTCTTGTGTGATATTCATACGTTAGTGGGACGCATCGATAAATAATGTCGGTCTTTTTCATTGAGCGAATGAGGTATTGTGGTGACTATTTGCGCGCTAGGAGACGCAAGAATGAATTTATTATAAAGAGCGGCTGATAATGACTGACTAGCTAGGGCTCCCCAAATTAACTAAGAATTTCATTGAATATTACCGTTTTCCTCCCTTCCCATCCCCTCAAAATTTTTCAGGCCTTGTGCCCACTTTAAAAAATTTTTTTAATTGGAATTAAAAGTGTATTTCATGATTTTCCGTATTGGCTGGATTTGAAAATATTGTTCAGTAAAATTCTGATTATGGCGTACTGTAATTTTCCCCCAAAACATTTTTACAGATTTTGTATTCAGGCTTATTATATTTAAGAATGAGTTCTATTTTTCTTGGGAATTTTTGAGAAAAATAAATCTGAAAAAGAGAGACTGATCGAAATGGGTTGGTTAGTTAGTTAGTTGGTTGGTTGTGTCTTATGGCATACCAACCATTGGAGGTTATTTAATGTCAAATCCGATTTACACACTCACACACACATATTAATATGTATATTAAATATGTATATCATTATCATCATCATCAAGTCGCGCTGACAGTACAGATTTCCCTGACTCTCCCTCTCTCCACCTATGTCTATCATCCCTTGCTCGCGCCAGGTCTTCTAAAGTACATCCTGTGTCCGCACAGTGCTGATGTGAATAAACTCTTACTAGTCGGCCAACATTGGAACGTCCATGTGTAGGGGTCCATTCAAGAACGTCACTCATGAGTTCATCATTGCTTTTCCATGTCTTTTTCATTTCACATTGATGTTTTTGAGATGGGAGGTAAGTAGCCGTACAGCTGTTGCTTCGTGAGGTGTTGCTTCAAAATAGCTTGTAGCATTCTTGTGTAGTTCCCATTTAGCTTTTTCTCTATGTGTTTTGTTAGTGTCTACATGGTGCATCTATACAGTAGAATTGACACGGCCACAGCTTGAAAGAAATCTTGTTTTATGTTAGCAGATAGATCAGACATCCATATGATCGATAACAGTTCACTTTCCATATATGAGATATTACTACTGTAGTATGTGAACTTGTCAACTAATTTTAGAGGTCTGCCCTTTAGAGTGGAGAGAGCCCCTCTTCGTTTAAAACACGTTTTATTTGCGTTTACATGGAAGCAAATGCCTCATGTTGTTTGCTCTAGGCAATGCAGTAGGGATTTTGCTTGGGCAGGTGTATTTGCAAGACGCGCTATATCATCTGCGTAGGCTGAGTCTGTTATGGTTTTTACAGAATATTGTCTGCTACTTGCATTTTTTGTGTAAAGTCATTTTCTTTTATTAGATCTATCGACGTTCAAAGTACGTAATCTACGCAGATTATAAACAAATATAGTGCTAATGTATCCCCTTGCAAAACTCCAGCAACAATATCGAAGAAATCTGGGACTCCATGAGAATAGCGAACCTTTACTTTCGTTTTTTATCATTGAGGGTTTTTGGACTATTGTCTTCATCTTCATTGTTACTTCCACAACGTTTGTCGAACTCGGGAACCTACACGGAACTTCGAACTACGTTCTTTATTGAATCCACGGGGTCGCCAGTTCTGATTCCGTTAGCCATAAGTGGATACAAGTGTTAAGTATTCCTGCAGTCAGGATTAAACCTGCAACATCCAGATGATTGTCTCCTTAGAAGCTTAGGGAATCAACGCCTATAACGGTTACGCTATGTGTCCTGCTGGACAGCTTAGAGTGAATTTTTGGGAATTATAAACTTAATGTTCTTACTTGACTAGGATTACTACTATTATGTATGATTTTTTACTTGCGCTCATAATCAGATTTTTTTATCTAACCTTTTTAATTATTGGTTCGCATATTGTATTCATCTCTATACTTGGCCTACTCAGCAGGTCATTGTATCCCAACATATGTGCTGATTCCTTAAGGCGTCCAATCCTCCTATGTTCAGCTCTATCAATTATTTCAACTTCATCCCATAAGGGCAGATGGTTTCCATTTTTCCTTTCATATATGGTCCGCCATACTTGACTTTTCAATCTCACCTCGTGCTACTGCATTCCGATGTTCTTCTAGCCTTACTTTTAGTGGGTGACCTGTCTCGCCTGTATATATTTTACCACAACTGCAAGGGATGGAGTAAACACAGTTCTTGATCATGTTGAATTCTGTTGGTGGCTTGACCCAGAAGAGACATCTCCGGAGAGTTGCAATTGCACGTGCGTCAAGAGCCTTGCTACCAACAAAAAAAAATTACTCATTAATAGAGAAAGAAGCCTTGACGATTATATTCGCAGTTTCTAAGTTTCACCGTTTTATTCACGGTCGACATTTTATTCTACAGACAGACCATAAACCACTACTCACCATTTTAGGGTCGAAAAAAGGTCTGCCTACACATACTGCCAACAGATTACAGAGATGGGGTACCATCCTACTCAACTATAATTTTAAAATGAAGTACCTGCCATCAAATAAATTTGGACATGCGAATGGACTTTCTAGGCTGATCCCCAAATATCGAGAATCATTGGAAGACACAGTAATTGCCTCTGTCCGATCCGAAGGAGAACTAAAAATCTTTATATGTAATTCAATAAGAGAACTTCCAATGACGCTGGAACAAATCAAGCAGTAAGCTCGTCGCGACATATACATCAATAACACAAAGGCGAAAATTTGAAAAGAAATCAGCAAACGACGGACGTTTTTTCAACATGCGACGATGTGTTGTTATACAGGGAACACGTCGTAATTCCTTCAACGTTTCAAAAACGTATTCTGAAAGATTTCCAAGCTGGTCATCCGGGGAGTACCAGAATGAAAAGTTTGATGCGCAGTTTTGTCTATTGGCCAAACATGGACAAAGACATTGAAAATGCGGTCAAACTATGTAAAGTCTGTGCCCTGGCTGCTAAGGCACCTCCTGTTAAATTTAACCCCTGGCCAGAAACAGACCTGCTATGGTCAAGAATCCATTTGGATTTCGCCGGGCATATTGAAGGGTATTACTGTTTAATTGTCCTAGACAGTTTTTCAAGGTGGCCCGAGGTTCGAAGGTGTAAAAACCCTACGTCTAAAATTGTAATAAAATTTCTTTACGAGCTGTTTGCTAAGTTTGGCATTATTGATTTGATCGTAACTGACAATGGAAACCAGTTTACCTCAAAAGATTTCAAAGAGTTCTGCGAAATCTACCAAATTAAACATGTCACTACCGCGCCATTTCACCCATGGTCAAACGGCCTGGCTGAAATATTCGTAGACACGATGAAGAGAGCTTTAAAAAAAGCTAGCGCTACGCGTACGGAAAAAAGCCCCTTTCAGCAGTTCTTACAAGTCTACAGAATCACGCCTAATATGAAAACTCCGGTATCTCAATCACCGGCTGAAGTGATGTTTGCTAGACAAATACGATCGGTGTATGACAAACTGTTCCCCCGCAAAAAAAAACGAAACCAGCAACAGCTAGCATAGTACCAACAAAAAATACTACCCTGGAGAGAAAGTTTACTTTAAAATGTTCTAGGACCACAAATCTTTTTGGGAAGCAGATACGTTTGAGAAAAGGATAGGGAATGTAATTTACACCGTAAAAGGACCACAATTTACACATAAACAACATCTGAATCAAGTCAGGAAACGCTCATTAAATGTGCCAGATAACGGCCCAGCAGAAAATGTGGCTCTGGATGTCATTTATGATACATTTGATATCCCGACTCCGCTCGTGATTCCGGAAGTACGTCGCCCTAAAAGAAAACGAAAGGCAACCGACCTGTTAGTGGTAAACCCGAAACGGAGGAAATATTAAAAAAATAAAAAAGAGAAAGAGATTTTTTTTCTCCCAAGACTTTTGCGGAGTCGAGTCTTAGGAGGGGAGTATATACTCGCCCTCCATAAATACCCGTCAACGGAGCGTCAGAAGGAGTTGACTAGACCCACGTGACACAGCCACGTATGATACCACTTGCGTACTGGACGGATAGTCGCTACCCCACTGGACTCTCAGCTTCCTATTAACTAATTACTGTTTAACCAGGTTCACTTGTATCTTGTTTCTGTTACTTGAATATATATGTTTTTCTATCAAACTTTTTGTGTTTCCCGTGTCTTTCTTTTGCCAATATCACAACAGATACTGAGCCCTATTTAACAATACTGCAATATTTGATCCTTCATTAACTCACCGAGTGAGCTAGTAAGAACCATGAACCTCTTTTATACATTATATATATATATATATATATATATATATATATATATTGTTGTTGTTGTTGGTTGGGTTCTATGGCATATCAACCTTTGTAGGATATATATATATATATATATATATATGTGTGTGTGTGTGTGTGTGAAAATATGTATATATATTAAATATGTGGAGAAAAATTGAAAAACAAAGTAATCAAAAGTGAAGAATTTAGTATGAAAGAAAGTCGACGTTATAATGTTTTGGTTTCAATAAACCATCATCAGGACTTAGAAAAAATTCTCCTTCTCATTCTTCGGTTCTTTTCATTTTTTTCTTTCTTTTTTTTATCCGATATATCTCTTGATCATTCCACTTGATTTACATCATTGCCTTACACAACCACAGGATATTTTTTTAAATATGAACACTGATTTATTGATCAAAAGGTTAGCGCCCCACATTCACTATATGTATTATCTCCTTCCTTGTTTTGTATGTCATTAAATATCCATCAGTGATCTCACAACTCTTCATGACATCTTTTCTAAGTCTTATTTTCCATTATTTACTTCCATGTATTGACTATATATATATATATATATATATATATATATATACTGTCACTGACTGACTGACAATTTTGTTGTATCACAACTCTTCAGAGTGGCTAGACATGCAGGATGCTTCAAGCTGGGATCGAAACCCTTCCAACATTACGTTAGACATAGTATCTTACCGCTCAGCTACCAAGCGACCTACGTTAGCTAGGGAATTATAAAGTAATATGGACTAGCTTCCGTTTGTTTACATTTTGCGTTACCGGATACTGGAGTGCTTAATTCGTTCGAAGAGCTTTGCATTACAGCCGTTAATTCATTCGCCAGCGTGTTCAATCCCCGGGAAATATATACGATAAATAGATGTATATAATAAATTAAAATTGATATACATATTTAATATATATATGATATATATATATGTGTGTGTTCAATATATATTGATATATGTTAACTACATATATATCAAATATATATATATATATATATATATATATATATATATATATATATATACGAGGATCATTAAATAAGTTTCCAGACTTTTTTCGTATGGGCACTTTTATTGATAATACAAACATGAAACTCTAGTCCCTTTCGATGTAATCTCCTCTGGCTGCAATGCACTTGTTCTACCTTTCCAACAACTTCTGGAAGGCTCCATGGAAGTCCTCTTGTGTCAGCGTGTCAATGTCCTCTTTCATCTCCCCAGTTGTCTTATCGCTTAGGGAACAAGCAAAAGTCACAGGGAGCAAGGTCTGGACTATAAGGAGGCTGAGGAACTGTCTTGATGCCCATCTTGGTCAAATAGTCCGTGACAAAGATGGAGTTGTGGACTGGTGCATTGTCCTAGTGGAAATGCCACTGACCCGATTTGAAGAGTGCTGGCTTTTTCCGACGGAATCTCTTCCTGAACTCCCTTAAAACCTCAACATACTATTCCTTGTTGACTGTCTGTCCAATGGGAACCCAGTGCATGTAGATCATGCCAGTGCTGTCAAAAAAGGGATCATCAAAAGTGGATTTGCTCTGTCTGGCCTTCTTGGGTCTGGGAGAGCCAGCATGCTTCCACTGGGAACTCTGTCTCTTGGTCTCTGGGTCATAGCAATAGATCCAGCTTTCATCGCATGGCATTTTTCCAAGTTTAAACCAGAATTTTATTGCATATCGTTCTTCCTCACGTCCAGATTGCATTTTCGAAATTCACCTGCTGTGACAATCAGGCTTTAGTAGGGTGTATTCCCATTTGCTGTTGTAGCTGTTCATTTGAACCTGAAATCATAAAAATTGGTCAGTCATCTCATAAGATGTATAGCAATAACATACTGAATTCTCAAGAGTCTACGACAATTCTAAATGCCTGTACAAAAAAGTCTGGAAACTTATTGAAGGCACCACGTATATATATGGTGCATTCAATAAGTTTCCAGACTTCAGAGGCTGTCGTTATGAGACAATTGAGGAGATGAAAGAGGCTGTAATGAAGGTCATTGACACGCTCATACAAGAGGATTTCCATAGGGCCTTCCAGAAGTTGTTGGAACGGTACAACAAGTGCATTGCAGCGGGAGATTACATGGAAGGGGACTAGAGTTTCATGTTTGTACTATTTCATTGAACATAATAGACATTTTTGTCTATATTTTTTTATTGATCCTTTCGTATTGCCGTATTGATTTTATAATATTCGGCGGGAATTGGTTGATGAATCTTCCATAATTATTTATTTCCCAAATACTTTCTGCCCGACTTTTGGCCATCATCAGGGGAAGATCTATTACAAAAGTGATGTAACTTTTGTATGTACATTACTACTTTGTAAGAAGAGCGTCAGTACCGTTGCAGCGTGTAGCGTTTTTTTTTAAATTTGTTTCTATAAATAGTGTCAGTAGCTCAAGTACATTAGCGCTGGTTCGAAAATTAATTCTGTTAAGTTTGGGTTGCATGTTCCTAATAGCACTATATACAAGGAACATACAATGATATTAGAAATATGCATATAATATTGAATACATCACTCATGTCTAACTAAAAAACAACTTTTAGACAAAATTCGACTTGATTCATCAACATAGTCTCCTTCTAGGGTGATACACTGATTCTAATGCTTCTTTAACAATTTGATGCCTTTTTTTTGTGGAACGATTTGTCTTTGGCTTCAAAATACGCCTCAGTTTCCGATATCACTTCTTCATTGGAGCCAAATCTCTTTCACTGGAGCATCCTTTTGAGGTCTGCAAACAGCCAATAGTCACTGGGGGCCAGATCTTGAAAATAGGGTGGATGCGGAAGCAATTCGAAGTGCAATTCATGTAGTTTTGCCATCGCTGCGATTGACTTATGACATGGTGTATTGTCTGGGTAAAAGAGCACTTTTACTTCTTCATTTGTAGCTTGGGGGGGGCAATTTCTTATTTCAAACGTACCAATAATGCTATATAATATTCGCAATCGATGGTTCTTCCTTTCTCAAGGTAATCAATGAACAAAATGCCTTGCTCATCCCAAAATACGGAGGCCAAAACCTTGCCTGCTGATGTTTGCGTCTTTGGTCGCTTTGGATAGCTTTTACCTGCTGCTGTCCACTCAGCTGATTGCCGATTTGACTCCGAAGTGAAGTGGTGGATCCATGTTTTATCCATTGTCCTATATTTACACAAAAACTTCTTTTTGTTGTGTTGAAACAGTTGCAAACAACAGTCTGAATCGTCGACTTGTTGTTTTTTATCGACTATGAGCAGACGCAGCACCCACTTTGAACACAGCTTTCTCATTGACAAGTGAAGTGTTCATGCAAAATGGTGAATACACTGCCTTCTGATATCTTCAACTCCTCTGCTATCTCAAGCAACTTAAATTTACAATCAGCCAAAACGAGTTTGTGGAATTTTTGGTGTTTTCCGGGACACCTGCTGAATTTGGGTGACCTGAGCGTTCAGCATCATTTGAGTCTGTACGACCGCGTTTAAAGTCAGCATACCACCTCTTAATCATTGTTTCCGACTGAACAGAGTCCGAATAACACTTATCAAGCCATTACTTTGCTTGAACAGTATTTTTTTCCATCAGAAAGCAATGCTTTATCAACATATGAAATTCATATTTTTCCATTGTTTTGAAAATTTGCAAAAGAACCTTCACTTAAATAACTGTAATTTGTAAACTAATAATCGGATTGGGTTCAATTTTTGACACGTGCCATTTGAAGGTTAGCACTTTATAACAATCATATGGAATATTCTTATTAGTGGCGCCATCTATATGTCAGGTTCGGGACTTGAGTGATGTGATATACTATACTAAATTTATATACATATTGTTACGTCGTTCTCTCTAGTCAGGACAATATTCTCGATATTTTGATATTCCTAGTCCCCGGACACGTCGAAGAAGTACGTAAAAGAATAAGAATTTATAATTCGTCCTATTTCCCGAGTTGGCTCGTAAGGGATATTTCACGGATAATGATAATAAAAAAAGGTATCGACAACAGATTGAGGAATTAGTACACGGAAACAACGTATCAGAATGACTAGCAAAATGAAATTAAGCACAACGGCAATTTGCAACAAAATATAAAATACATTTATTCTGTTCGTATTCAACTAACAAAATAATATAAACATTTAATAAGATTTACAAGAAATACGGATATGACTTATCTGAGAATACTCGATATTGACATGATAAAAAAATTATGTTCTATCACATTTTTTATTTGTTGCTCATTTTTCTCGTACGTGGTTGTGGCTTTTCTTCCCCACTACCGACGCTACGTTTTCTTTTTTAACTGTCTATGTCGAGGGTTCCTGTTCAACCGTATCGTTTCAAATTAAGCCGCCTCGCCTTCCAATTCGCGCCGGTAGGCAAAAGGGGTCTCATTCTTTTTACTCCGAGGGTTTCTGGTCAACAACCTCCCTCTACTCCTCTCCCAGAGTATGCTTGCTGCTGCTATGTGACCGTCACAATATATATAATATTAAATGTATATATATATATATATATATATATATAACAATGAATATATATGATTTGTCAACCAAATTTTGTAAAATTTTAAGCAAGCAGGAAATCATTTGTTTGCTCAGAGTTAATCGGCATGAAGTATTCCTGTCTAACTTGAATAATTCTCTTTAGTATCAATCATATGATTGCACACAGTTGAATGGCTTTAAATATTGCTATGTAACACTCAATTTTTTTCAACATCACTAATTTGTTTGCCCACAGTTAAAGGGTTACACATATATGTATATGATTTGTAAATGAATAGTTTGTAGGTAATTTTATTTTTAAACATGTTAGACTTATGGAGGTGTAAGATATTTAGGTGATGTTCGTTAGGTTTGTGTTTTGGCATCTGACTCTATTTTGCTTCTTTTTAACCCAATTTTTATTTGTTGGGTGTTTTTTTATCTGCCAAGTTGTAAAGGAAGATATGGGGAGGAAGACGGAGTGAGAAAATATCTTTTAATTTCAACTTTATTTAATTTGGGTACGTGCACGGCCACTCGGTACAGAGGAAATTTCTTCCTGTACTATTTGAGAATCGTCGCTTCTCCAAACCAGTGGTTGAAACAGGTTTGTCATCTCCAGTGGTTAAGAAGTCCAAATTCAGTGTGGTCATGTCCTGTGGTGTTTTCATATTGTTCATTTAGGAGTGTTGTTTTGGGCAGGTTGTTTTAAGCAAAGAAATATAATAAAGAGATTGGAGAAGAAATTAAGGTTTTTACAATGGCCGCTTGCCAGCTTTGTTTTTGCTTTTTTTTAAATATGGGTGTTAACAAATATCAATTATTATAACATAAAGCGGACTAACTCTACATCTCCATTTTTAGTTTTTAAAGTTCACTTTAAAAATTATAGTGAAAGTTTTTTTGGTGGTCGAATTTTCCGACCTCCTTCTGGTGTATCTTGCTATCTTTGGACATTCTGGGTTGGCTGAAACTTCACTCAGCGCAGTGAACTGAATTTCTGGTTGGTCAACCTGTTCAGCAACATTTCCCAAGATTTCAGGGACTTCTATGAGTAGATTTGCCAACGTCGACAATTGTTGCAGTGTAGCTACCTGACGAAATTTGGTTTGCTCACTTCTTTTACGAAGATGACTTTTATTTCATCGAAGTAGTCCTGAATCAGTTTTCACTAGAACTGATTATTTATCATACGTCCCACCAACGTACGAATATGGTACAAGGCCGTTTTTAAGATGATTCCGGTCGCAGGACCGAAGCCCACACACGTCTGGCAAGGCCAAAATTACCTTCGGCCCCGTCGGCATTCTCCTTATTAGGGGCGCCCCAGGTGCCAGGCAATAAACCTAACCCCCCGAAGGGGATAAAAGCCTGGGGGGATGGCCCCCTGAGGCTGGATGAACTTTCCAGTGCCGAGGCACACCCGGCAGAACCGTCCAGAGGTAAAACGGCCTACCGAATGCGACCCAACAACTGACCTTGGGAATAAGGACTTTACTACTTTTGTTGGACGGGTTTTGGGCGTCTTTATCCAAACTAACTAGAGGAACGCTCCTTAGCACGATGACATTTGTCGAAATTGATTTTTTGTTTTTATTTTATTTTAGCATCTAAGCTTTTATATTTCTCAGCATTGTGCAGGTGGAATGTATGTTTCGCAGAGATGGTTGGAATTCAAGTTCAGAGTTTTCTTTTCATAAACAATTCTGCAGGACTTTTACCTTTTGCTGAAGAGGAGTAGTGCGATAGTTTAGCCGTGCAATATATGGGTCTCTTGCCTTTTTAAATAAGTTTTTCAATTTTCCAAGGCCTTTGAACACACTCGGAAAGTCTTTTTTGTATTTGTGACTCTCATTATTGATAGCATTTAAATTTTCCTAATAGTTTCAATGCTTTAATAGCTGGTCCTCCCAATAATAGTTCATCCAAATTTTTCACAACGTTAAGGTTCTGTTGTAAAGAATTTTCCCCGGTATCTAATGTAGCTTCTACACGTCCTATAACATGAGTTTCTTTATGACCTTATAGCGGTTCTTGAGGATAACACTATTGTTTTTAGGCACACAAATGAATTACGAAACTATTCTTTAACAACACAACAACGAAAGTTTTTATTTGCAGCTTTGAATATTTGGTTTGTTCTTGGTGCTGCAAGACTCGTGGTGTTTAGCTTGTTGGATGTTTGAGACGAAATGGCTTAGCGAGATGTTGAGATGGCAGCGTGTCGTTGGACGTGTGAGGGAAGTATTCAAAGTCACCGTGTAATTTTGTGTGTCGAGAGCGGAGTGACGCTCGGATCGACATAGTAAATTTTTGGGGTGACAAGAAGTGGTGCCTGTGGAAGGCATGCTGAGTGTTTCTAATTTATGTTCCACTGGGATTCCTCGTAAAGAATCCATAAATTAGATGGTTCCCTCGTTGAGTGTCCATGTTGCTGCTGCTAGTGTTAAAGCCACAGTGAGATGTCCACACTGTTTGGCTTGTTTAGCTAAAAAGCATCGCTAAGCAGGGACGACCAGAGGCACGTCTGTTCTGGTCGCCGCCTCAAGCTGAAGAGAGTGGTTTTGGCCGCTCACCTGTTTTGCTAGCCGGAAATGAAGGTCCGGACTGAATAAGATAAGTCATCCTTATTGGGTGAAATTCAGTGTTGAATTAAATTGCGCGCCAAAACAAAATACGAGATTTTTCTCTTCTCTACAACCTGATCCATAAATTCTTTTATTTGTCCCCATACAATTGGGGAATTGTTTTAAAGAACCGGTTGGTAATTACAAACAAGTCGGCGCCTGTCCAATCGAAAATTGATGGTTTTGCTGCAGACTTAAGTGGTGATCTTTATTTTTGCCTGTCATTCTAATTCTTCTTCTCCTTTGACTGAATTAACTTTTTCTAGTGCAATTGAACCCAGAAAATTGCCATCTTTTAGTTCCCTAACTTCAGACTTGTCCCTGCAAACACTTGCATAATTTCTGATTTTTGGACACTGTCTTTGCAGTGTACATTAACTGCTGGGCAGTAATTTCTGTTATGGATTGGAAACTTTCCACATCGTATGTATTTCTTTTCCATTTTATTTTGATTTTGATTAGGATATCTTTTATTTAAATTTTTATTTACTTGGTTTATCTGTACATCAGTATCAGCATCTGAGGAAATTATTTTTGTCTGTTGCTCAGAGGTTTTGTGGGCTCTACCAATTTGTAGGCACTTGTCAAGAGTGAGTTGTTTATCGCATAGTAGTTTTTCTCTGACTTGCTGTGAGTGAAGGATTTTAATTAACGATGTCAATTTTAAACCTCTAAAAACAAATTTAAACAAAAGGTAATTTTCCGTGAAATTATTTTTAAAAGTGTAAAAATCATTCCCTTTTCATTCATTGAGTCAAATTTGTGGGGTTTAAAGGTATTTTTAGGAAGGTCAGTGGCTAAGGGCAAGGCTGTGTTGCCGTAAGATATCTGACTCCATATTTTGGTTATATTATTTTACCCCACGTTGACTGGCTGGCGCAATGCCTTGCCCAAAGGAGGTCCATAAGAAATATACAAAAAGAAAAGATAGGAACAGATAGGAGACGAAAAACATTTCTTTCATACTTTCCTTTATTTACTTGGTGAATGGACTAACCAACGCTACGTCCCAAAACATAGCGTGGTGTCCAAAACACCAGATAGTAAAATCGGTGTTGTCGGTTCGACGTCACTACCCGAAAAGAGGTCGGTTCACAGAAAACCTGAGTATTTATCTCTCTTCACCGGCTCCAAATTCGCCACTCCAAAATCCTTCTAATTTTGGTGCAACCGCTTCTCATTGGCCACTTTACATTTTATTATTTTTCTTTTTTCTAATTTTAACCGGATGGATGCGTGGAGCCTTATGCGTGGCGACGCGTTTATACATTTTGTATCTGGCAGCCGACGAGTCAATATCCGGTTGGGAGTTTTACTGTTAATTCCTAAATCGCCACAAATTAACAAAATGATTGAGTCGGGTGACGCATGAGTGCAAAACAATTAAAAAAAAATATGTCATCAGAATTTTGAGAAGAAATGTCTTTTAAAAGAAACCTCATGTTCTATTGCTTTGAATACTGAAAATATTATTAAAATCCGATAATTACCAATTTTGGGTTAATTGAAAGAAATAAATAAAGAAAGAAAGAAAGAAAACACATTTTTTGTTAATGCCTAATAATTCTTCAGTTAGGAAATTTTCGATTGTAATGCACAAAAAATTATGTAGAAATGTTACAATTTCATTCACCATCCAGGTATCTTTATTTTTATTGAAGAATTACACCCCAAAAATATGTCTTGGGGTCGCTAGAATTTTCTTTCTCCAGCTACGATGTCAAGTTATGGCGTCTGATAGATACATAATTTTGAGGATTTAAATGCAACTGTCCAGTAAACAAAACAAAAAAAAAAATTAGCAAATGACTGAAATTTGCTCTAATTCGAATGCTATAATATACTCGGAAAATGAGTAATGGGTAGTACTGAAAGAAAAGACGAATAAACACGTGCGTCTGATTCAAGGGTCTACTCTGTACTGATCTTTTGTGATAACAGCAGCAACAACAGATGCCGCCAGCAGCAGCAGTGGCAGCAGGCTCTAAACAGGGTGTCTAAGCAACAGCAGCAGCAGCGTTGTTGTTGTGATGTATATAACAGATGCAACCATAAGAGCAAATTTTAGTCACTTATAACATTTCCATATAATTTTTTATACATTTCTGCATATATATATATACATATATATATGTGTGTGTGTGTGTGTGTGTGTGTATAAGTTTTAGGGTTATTTGTTGGGTTTGATTCTTTCTTTTTTTAGTTATAAAACATGTATTTTTAAGGTGGCCATTGGCATTTAAAAAATGTTATTACGATTTGAAAATGTTCACAGATGATTCATCGTGTTAGAATTTGTTTTTGCCATTTTTTTAACTTAAAAAATGATTCTAATACTATCACTAAACCTAAAATTGAAAATAAATAAATAAATAGAAATACACTAATAAAATAATTAATAATAAAAAAAACAATCTTTAGATATGCCACTGTGGAAAAATGATTGTTCCAAGCAACTTCTTTTACTGACGTTTGACGTCATAATCATGTTTTGCTACAGAAACTGCTCCAAGGTCATAGAGTCCTTTCTGGATGATGCCCAGAGAAGCTGCCTGATGTGTTGTGGTAACAATACCACTACAAGGGAGGGAGGAAACTAGTCATCACTATCTTTATTAGTTCTTTTTACAGACGTACTATGATAAACCATAACGTCACATAAGTAAGGTTTTTAGCCAGAGTTTTTGTAGGATAATTTTAGCTGGAGATTTTGGTTTGTTAGTAGCGAGGGAAAGTTTATTTGTTAGCGAGGATAGGTTGTAACGTATGTGTGTTTACGTTGTGTTGTTTCCTCGCTGAGTGTTGTAAGGCCCTCGCTAAGTTTGCGAGAAATAAAAGGATGATGATGAAGAAGTAAGATGGCGATAGTCGGAATATATTTTTATGGATAGGTTTTTATTTGCAGCATGGAATATTGGTTTTGCTTTTGGTGCTGCAAGACTCGTGAAGGGTTGTGAGTATTGAGGCGAAATTGAGTTATGAGAAGTTGAGATGGCAGCGTATGTCGTCGCACGTGTGAGGGATTGTGTTTTAGAGTCACCATGGTTTTTGTCCGTCTGGTGGAGAGAAGTCGTGCGTTGGTCTCCATTAAAGTGGTCCAGAGGTGAATTGAGAGCTAGCGTGTCGAGAGGGGCATTACGCTCAGATCGACATAGCCAATTTTGGGGTGACATAAAGTTGTGCATGTGCGAGGCATGTTGAATGCATCTAATTTATATTCAACTGGGATTCCTTGTAAGGAATCCATAAATTAGATGGGTTCCCTCGTGTATCCATGTTGCTGCTGCTGCTATTTTAGAGCCGCAGTGAGATGTCTGCACTGGGCGGCGTTGTCCAACTAAAAAGCATCGCTATTGAAGAACGATTTTCTGGCCGGAAATGAAAGTCCGGGCTGAATAGGATAGGTCATCCTGAGTGGGTGAAATTAAGTGTCGAATTAAATTGCGCGCCAAACTAAAATACGAAATTTTTCTCTTCTCTATAGGTCATTTAATTCAATGGCATATCAACCTTATTTATTGCCCAATCCTGTTTATATATATATATATATATATATATATATATATATATATATATATATATATATATATATAATTTGTTGTAAGAGAATAATTTGTCGGTAACTTTATTTTAAAACTAATTAAAGCTCATTTCTTTGAACACAATAAAATTGTTTCAAGTATTACTATGGTACATGAATTATTCTATTTAATATTAATCATTTGTTTGCTCACAGTTAAATAGTTTCAAGTATTGCTATCTCAGCGCAACTGACCCTCACCCACTGCTTTCTAGCACCTTTAAAGTAAAGTAGGCTTAGGTACTCGTTTGCCACAAGAGCAAGTTGAAGGGCTTGACGTGACCAGCTGACGGATCTGATCGGGCCTCTCTGTCTCACTCAGTAGAGGCCAAAGTGGAGTGTTGCGAGTCGCTTGACCACTTCGGTTGCCAGATCAAGGACTGCTTAACCACCAGGATCTCGTCCTCAAGCAGTACGGATCACCACTCATGGCCAGCAGGTGGCCTCATTGTGTGTGTGTGATTTACTCCTTTGCAGAGTTGCAGTCGACGTATTCAATAGCCCGAGCAGACTGGGCTATCTCCGTAGTTTCCAATACCTTTGTGGTTGGCAAAATTTTATGGAGAAGTCTTCGAGAAAAATAAGGATGACATTTTCCCTATCATGAATGGGATCCATTGTCCAGACAACAGATAAAACTACGGGAGCCTCCTTTTTACCCTTCACCATAAGAGGTGAGCGGAAATTGCACATGGGGACAAGTGTTTTTTCAGGGAACTTCTTCCGTAAGCAATTTGCAGAGATTACCCATCTCCTAACAAAGACAACAGGCTGATTTTCTTCCAAATACAACCAGTTTGAAATGGAGTGAAAAATCTTATTACTTATCATTAGATCGAACCTCCATTCTTCAAGCATACCACTGTGTGAAGTACCTACTATATCGCCGAATTGAAGCATTTATGCAACTATTTTTTACCAATCAGGTAGCTAAGAACCTTATTTACTGCCACCGTGGTCCTTCTCTTTAGTGATCAATAGTACGTCCCACAAAATGTTGGAGGTGCCAGCTATAATATCTAAAACCTTCAAAACTAGTCAGTGATTTGGTGAGCAGGTCTTTTTAAAACTTTATAATTCACTAAGTACGTTTATTTACTACAAAGACCGACGCAGTTCTTTTCTTTTGGTTTTGCCAAAGTTGGTTCAAATTGAACAAAAGTCTCTTCTCTTTTACAAGTTTTACTCGCTGGACCAACTCCTCGCCATTGATAGCTATTTTAGGTGGTGCACTCCTTTTATTAGGACAGTCCCTGTTAGTCTTTGCTTGTGATGTTTCTTTTTGAGCATGTGTTTTTTTTTTCTTCTTGTATTTTTTCATTCTAATCCCCTTTTTTTGTTCGGCCATAAAGAGGGGAAAAAACTACCTTTCTTTCTTCTTTTTTTACAACTCTAAGTCAAATGCGCTAGTCCAGTCCGGTTTGGTCTTTAAAAAATAAAGTTTGTCCTGAGAGAATAAAAGATCTGGCAAAAACTAGTCGCGCCGGTCAAATGAGTGTGAAAAGGCTCTCTATCAATCATAGATTTCAAAGCCGAATGTATTTAACCGACTTTCCACAAAGTCGATATATGACACATAGTCTTTTTATAGAGGGGAGCCACGCACAAATCGAGACTCATGCACAGCTGGTCAAAAAATGCTAGGCCCCATCGGCATTCCCCTATTGAACTACCTCAGGCGCCGAGGAATAAACTCATTCCTGCAAAGCAGGTATAGCCTGAGGAGGAAGGCTCCCTGAGACCAGGCAATCAATCTTCTTGGGCCAATCATCTTCGGCGTAAGAAAAAAGCCGGACCTAGAATGATCGTTCCCCTACTTTTCACGCGACACACTGACACTCTCACTTCCGGTCTGAAGTACCTATTATGTCTTTCGCGGCAAAAAATGCACGCCACCCTGATTATTTTTTACTATAAAAACTATATATAAGTTGCCTTTCGGAATAAAATTCAAAAGAATGTCGAATTTCTCGAGTTCGAGTAAATTTGTTAAAAAAATAAAAACTATATTAAAAGTGTCTTTAGGAATAAAGTTGAAAATAAAAAGTTGTAAACACTATTTCATTTTATTTTAATTTTATTAGAAACATTTGCTAAAGATAAAAGATCAATAGCTTCGTTTTTTGTTTTGCTTTTGGTTTTTTGTCAATGGCATATCAACCTTCGTGTATTATTTAATGCCAAAGCCATCATTGTAAAAGAAATAGTAGTGATAATGTTTAAGCGGTTGCTTGGGAGGAAAAAGTGGGTTTATAGTTTTTCCAAAACTATTAATCCGAAAATGGACGTAATAGTGCAACTGGAGTTCAAACTCGCTAACTTCGAGGCCTGCACTCTAGAACTTTAATCTGTGGGCAACCCTACATTCCAACCAGATACACAAACACTCAAATTTTGTACAGTTTTAAGATACCCCCCCAGGAAATTACTACAATTAGCTCAACATTCGATCGGTCCAAAAACCACTTGTTGGCGTATACCTTGATTCCTACTTGAAATTCAAAACCCCAAAGTTGATCCACTTTTCATTCCCCAAATCCTATAAATACACGAAAATATCTGGCAGTTCAGTCACAATTTCCGCAAGAATATTTGATAGTCAACATGCTGAACTAAAAAAAAAAAAAAAAAATGACTGTGAGAATAAAATTTAATCTTATAACAGGTCGGTCACTTTGGGTTATTGAAATTACCTAAATATTCTCCAGTCATTAACTCACATTTCTCAGCGAACTCACCACACCCGTGTTTCTACACAAATTGATATATTAATTCGACTATTACAGCTAATGCTATATTCGCTGACTCTGTTCCCTGCTGCTAAAATTACTACTACATTGTAGATCATCAAACCGCGATTTCGCCTAAACATATACTGAATGCATGATAACCACTTTTGTACGTGCAACACCCAACTTTAGCAAAGATTCCTTTAAACAAACTCTGTTCTTTAACAAGCTCTGTTTTCAAGCAACTCTTTCGATCGAACAGAACTTTTCATTTGAACACTCTAATGCTGAAATAGACCTTTTCGCAGGAACAGACTTTCTTGTTGAACACTTGCTGAAGCAAATTCTTTGCCTGTTTCTCTTGCTTGCATCACACTTTCGTTACTAATTATTAATAAATATATGTTTGTTGTTGAAAATTGTAAATTCAGCAGTTAAAATCTGCTCGAATCTGATTGGCTATTTTGAAGTTGTGTCGTTGGTCCCCGCCCCTACTATTACGTAAGTGAGACCCACAAGTGTCCTCGCTCTCTTATTATTTTTTTTTCAGCACGAGTTGAAGGCCTAGCTTGGCTCGCTTCTTTTACTTTGCGAGCTCTTGTTTACTCGCCTTCGACTTTAGGGAGTTTTTTCTTTAGCAAGGTAGTGTGAGCAAAATAGGCTTATTTAGTCGCTCTAGGCTGAGCCTCTTTTTCTTTCAGGGTTTTTATTGTTACTTGTTGAAACAATAAGCCTACTGCTGGCTATTTGTGGTTTTGATATGCTATCCCCTTCAAAAGAAAGCTGAGTCTAAGGTCTGGAAGCGATATTATTATATAATTATTATAATTAAGCCTAAATAGTCTGATTATTTGTTTCAACACATTTGGTCTTCTGGTTGAATAATATTTATACGCAGTCTAATTCAACCACAACAAGTCAATACACCACGGGTATTCCTCTAAAGATTAATAGCACATTTTTATTGTTTTATTCATGAATTTTTTAACGAAATTCTTTATGTTTGTTGTTTGTGTGGTTGAGTTGGTTGAGTTTTATGGCATATCAACCCTTGTAGATTATTTAATGCCAAATCCTGTTATATATGATTTGTAAACAAATAGTTTGTAGGTAGCATTTTTAATAAGCCAGAGTTAATTTGTTTGCAGAAAGTTAAATGGTTTCAAATATTTCAATCTAACACAAGCAATTTTATTTACTATTAATCATTTGTTTGCACATAATTAAATGGTTATACATATATGATTTGTAAGTGAATAGTTTGTAGGTAATTTATTTTAAAAAAGTTAGAGCTAATTAGTTTGCACATAATTAAGTATTGCTATTGTTTGCACATAGATGGTTTCAAGTATTGCTATCCAATACTAATAATTCTATTTTATATTAATCATTTGTTTGTTCATAGTGACGTGGTTTTTAGTATCACTATTTAACATTAATAATTCTATTCAACACTATTCATTCATTTGCAGTCAAATGGTTCAAAGTATCGCTATGTAATACCAATAATTCGAATTTTATACATAGTTAAACAGTTTCAAGTATTCCCATCTAACATTACCAATTCTTTTTATTATTAATCATTTGTTTGCACACACTTAAATGACTTAAAATATTTCTAACACCAATAGTTTTATTTGTACACAGTTAAATGGTTTCAAATGTTGCTGTGAAACACTAACAACTTAATTTAACATCAGTCACTTGTTGTCACACAGTAAAATTGTGAAACAGTTCTATTTGATCCATATACGGGACCCTATCAGGTATAACCACTCCGGGTCAGAGTGGACCTGGGAGCAATAGCGATGAATGGCTACTCCACATTCTTCAAAGCTCCGGGACCGAAACCTCACCATTAGATACAGTTTAGTGTCATACCAAAGACACTAGTTCTATTTGATCCATAGATAGATTAGGGTGGACCTGGGGGTTACGACAATGAATGGGTACTCCACATTATCCAAAGCAACTGGACGAGAGCCTCACCATCTGATGGCTTAGTGTCATATTCAGGACACTCATTGGTAGAGGGTCTTACCCTTCAGCAGAGATTCAACCAAGTGGGCTTTAATTCTAAGATTTTTAATTTATTCCAAGATTTTTACTTCACTTAATTTTTAATTTATTGATTCACAAAATAGCGAAAACTGCGCGAACATTTCGTGTAATCGTTATAAAGTTGCTTAGAAGAAATCCCGTTTTATTTTATGGAAGTATCACATTGACGCTGACTAAGCGTATAGAGAAAAAGCTAGCCGGGAACTGCACAAGAATGCTACGAGCTACATTGTACAAATCCAGGAAGCAACACCCTACGAAACAACAGCTGTACTGCCACGTACCTCCCACCTCTAAAACAACCAAAAAAAGACGAACTAGACATGCAGGACACTGCTAGAGAAGGAAGAAAGAACACATAAGGGATATTCTCCTATGGACCCCTGCACGTGGTCATGCCAGTGTTAGTCGACCAACAAGAACTTACCAACAACAGTTTTGCGCGGACACAGGATGTAGTCGAGAAGACCAGCCGAGAACGATGGGTGATAGGGACGGATAGAGTCCGGCGAATCCGTGCAAGCAACGCGACTTGATGAGTAGTAAAGTGTCCAATAAGAGAGATCGGAAGGCAGGCGTACTGTTAATCTTTCTCTCCTCTCCCCCCCCTCTTCCATGGCTACGTATTTACCTCATTCTTCCACCAGTGACAAGATGTGACACAAGCTCAATTTTTAAGCAGCGAAACTGGTTTAAATTTTGAGTTTTCCTTCTTCTAGATCGGTTGCCGTACGAAAGCTGTCTACTACTTACCCATAACTGGGAAAAGAAGAGATAAATTCCAGATTTTCCGGAAGGCATTGACGTGAAAAATGAAACGTAGATTTGAACTCGGTTCACCGGGTCTATTTTCTATTACGGTAATTGTTACGCAAAGTACGTTTGTATATTTTATGGCTGTGTAAATATCATTCTCCATCTGTCTCCATGACACTTGTCTTACATTCCAAAAGCAAATAGATTCTATGATATCAATATATTTATATTTGCATATTGAATATTAGAATTCGATTAAGAGAAATGAGTACAATAACCTTTCACTAAGTTAAAACCGGCACATTGGTCTAATTGGTAGAGTGTTCGCCAACGGCCCGGGAGACCAGGGTTCAATCCCATGTCGAGTTATACCAAAGACTAAAAAAAATGGTATTTGATGCCTCCTAACTTAACACTCAGCATTATAAGGTACGGATCAAGGGTAAAGCTGATCAATCCAGGGAAAAGAGTAGCACCCTCCCCTCCTACACCTCGGTGTAGTAGCTATTGAAAAGGGAGTCTTTGGGTCTCCCTCGACTACAACAAGTTAAAATAATAGATTATTCTAATGTAGATGTTTCCATGAATTATTATTCGGCGGGATTTATAATAAGCCGACTGTATCCTCTACATAAAAGTAAGACTTGCCCAAAAAGAGGGTGTCTTGAGTATGACACTAAATTGCACCCGATAATGAGGTTCCAGTTTGAGGAGTACCTCTTCAGTGCCATTACTCCAAGTTCCACTCTGACCCGGAGTTGTAATACCTGTTAGGGTCCATCTGTTTAAAATTATTCGTATTCGGTACGAACGCAACACCCAAACCTCTAGGCATAAAATAATCCAAGACAGGTTGACATACAATTTAAATAAATCAATTCTCATTTTCTTTGCCGCGTTCTATAAGAGATGTTCTTCATGTGGTGTAAAGTAAAAAGACGGCAATGCATACTCACCACCAGCCGAACCTGTAAAGAAATGGGGAAAAATCAGCAGGCTGGGGAAAGGTAGATTTATTGAGAAAAGCACAGAAAATGAAATGAATTGTGGGTTGGTGGTTGTGGAAATAAAATGCGTGGGCAATGGATTGAAGGCGTTTTTTTTAGGGGGGGGGTGATTTTGCTACTCAATTGGTGACGTCGTGTGGACGTTTTGAAAGTGATTTTATTTTTCCCGCTGTTCCATGTTAATTTTTTGTTTTATTGTTTGTTTGGTCTGTGCGCCTCCCCATTGTTATTTTTTTTTACGTGTAAACGAATGAAACCCGGAAGACGACACTTAGTGAGTATTTTTCAATACTTACACCACACTTGTAAACAATTAAAAAAATAAGTTTCTGCGATAAGTGTTATGAAATCCAAGATAATTGCAAAGCCTCCACTACCATTTCAAGTAGTTTATTAATATAAACACGCACGAGTCTGTGCATTATTGTGTACACCAACAGTAAGGTTGCACCCCTAAAAAAACCTTGTATTGTATGACACACGATGGTATGTCTTAAACATATAAATCTTAATTCAATACTTATCTCATACGTACGTCATTAAGGACTCAACTTATACTAAAGGACTCTTCAACAACATGATAGAAATTGTCTCTATAATGTCCTCTTTTAGTATTTCATGTCATTTCTGTATTCATTCTATTAAGTTTGTCCAGGAAGATAACGTTATTGATGTGTCGTGAATTATTTTGCAGTTTAGCACGGAGAGGAAAAAAATTTTTTATCTATATTATTATTACTATAATTATCATCCAGACACATATACATATAGCACGCACACACACACACACACACACACACACACACACACACACACACACATTATATACGTGTATTTACCCAACCGGTCCACACGAATAGGGAGTAACAGAAAGTCAATTATCTAAGTGGAGTTTGAATTCAGAATTTTTCTCCTTCACCAGTTGTCATACCAAGGTTAAAGAGCCCAGTCTGCTCTCCTATTTACCCATTGCTGGAGAGAAAATAGTTTGATGCATATCTTTCCTAAGGACATTAGCACTATGTGAAATGCTAACAGCATCGTTCAGGATTTGAACACAGGCCGCCGTGTCTACTCCCAACGATGGTAACCATTACGCGACATGATTATATATATGTATGTATGTATGTATGCGTGTGTGTGTTACACCCTGGTCGTGTGGACGGGTTTAGTAAATACATATACATTATATATACACAAACAAAACCACATAACTTAAGATTAAAGATAAAGAATCTTAGTCTGATTACCGTATAGAAATTGTTTTTCTATAAAGTTTTGCAGCAGAGTGAAGGCACTGTGGCTAGTGCATATATATTTTGTTGTAGGTGACTCACCTATGACTCGAATAATGGACTTACCCAAAGGGTATATTAATCAAGAACGAAGCTGGTAGAGCGAACAGCAGCTGTCGTAAGCACCGTGTCTGTCTTCGTGTACGTTGAACCAAGGAAACCCTCCTCAGAGACTTGGATACATTTGTGTGGCACCTCATATCTCCATGTTGAGTTATTTATTTATTGACCCCTAATAATCGGTCATATCACTATTATATATACATACACCAAGAAGTAGAGAATCAGTCACAGGAATTTGGACTTAGCTTGTACAAAGAGGTGCCGAGTGAGAGAATGGAGAAAAGAATGAATCTACCATAGCTGAAGATGAATGACTAAAATCATGCCCTTTCCACACATGAGATGTACAAAAAATTTTTTTGAACCTGTGAGGAGATTCATTGTGCTCTGTTTCTGACTTTTCTTCCTCACAGATGATTATGTCATAGGGATTCAATATATACATACATCGTTTTGCACTTTTTAACAAAAGGAAAGCTAATACTGCCTCTGCTCCATAATAGTAGTATTTAGTGGAAGGAATTTGTGTGTAATTCTAACAACTATTATGAATGTAACACTATGGAATCTTGAATGCAGATATGCACATAGTACTAATATATATAGTTGTAAACAGTCATATGGTTTGATGTATGTGTATAATTGCAAGCAAGCCATAGGTGCAGATGTATATATGTCCATGTAGTAGCAGGCCAGATGAGAAGTGTGGAGTTGGACAAGCCTGTATGGGTGTATGTGTAGTTGTACAAGTGTGTGGTGACGCTAGTCAAAAATTCAGGATGAGGATCATTCATTTTCATCTCCTTTGTTAGACAACTTTTGGTCTTAACTGGTATACAGAAGATTAGTTGGCCAAGCATTCCATATATACCAGCAAGAATTGAACCTGAGAACAGAGTTGTGAGCAAGAGTTAGTCAAGACAGGACCAGTTGGCAGTGACCAGAGATAGCAGTCTTGGGCAGTCGGAGTTAGCTGCATGCTAGAAGATGAAGAGCCCCCTCACCCATACTATATCAGCGTCTCATATCCCCTCTGTTGAGCAATATGTCCTTCAAAATCTTTTTCTGGTGCCCTCCCTGGGCATTGTTCAACTTGACTAAACCTGAACAATATAGGGCCAACATCACTATGCAGAAAAATGCACAAAGCCAAGGCAGTTATACCATATGGGACAGAGGTAGTATTTTGAAAGAATATGTTTAGTATCAACAAAATTATTCGTACATAATAAAAACTTAAATAATGTTTCTTATAATTCAGATCAAGAACAAGCAAGCTGCAGTTTCTGTAAGGCACCCTTGATTTTATGATTATACCAGCAAAATAACTTTTTTGTTGTTCTTGCTTAATTACACTTTTTTTTTCAATCAAGATTTTGTATAGCTGATAATCATTTTTAAGAAAATTTCTGAGTTGCAACATATCTTCAAATATTGAAAAACTTTATATATATATATATATATATAAACTCCACACCAATTTTGTGATTTATTGTATAAAAATGACTTTGCTTTAAAATAATTTTTAGTACTAAATATACTATTTGGTAATTTTTTTCCTTTTAATTATAATGGTCTGATTTATGTTAAACAATGTCACATGAAACTTGCTGTTTAATAAAGATTGTATCTAGTTCAGGCATTAGCAATCTCTTCAAACTTATCTTAGTATGACACAAGGCCAAGTAGGAAAGTAAGAAGATCATGTCACATATTTTCCAAATGGGCGTGTTGCGTGTCTTGCTTGCTTTAGAAATTGAGGTGTTAATTTTTTTTGCTTTTACTTAGAGTTCAACACTGATTTTTTGCATAAGTGAGAAGTAGGTCACCTTTAAAAAACAGCAACTTTTTTTTTTAACAGCAACATTTTTATCAAATAATAGATAAGAAAAATTTACAGAGAAGATATACATACAGATTTATTGAAAGGTTTTGATCTTATAAATTTTTTAAGCCTGTTTTCTAATTCATGCTTTTTTTTCTTTTTAAACTCAAAGAATTATTGGACATCACAATCTCTCCAAATCTTTCAATAAATACTCAAGTTATTTAATAGGCAAATTGATTTTAAAATCTCAGGAATATTTGTTTCATTCAACCCATTTTGAAATCAAGAAACTTAACAGATTCTTTTAGCAAAAATAACAATCATTTTATTTATGGAAGTTTAAGAAAAAAAATGCAAATTAAATTGAGTGGTTTATATTAACCAGCTGAGAAACCATCCCATAGGCAAAATTTAAGTTATTAATACTAAAACTATATAAAAATTAAACAAAGAAATTAATGTTTATGGCTCCTTAGTCATTGCTCACACTACAAATAAAGTAATATATTTTTTATAAATACTAATTTTCTAGGACCCAGAAAAATTAGAGTGGGAGAGAAATAGTTATAGAAAATGTCAATTTGTTTCTAATGAGAAATATTTTTAGTTAGATGTCTGCTTTGTATAGTTAGCTAAACCAAATCTTATTTAACAGGATGGTATTAAAATAAAATTCCAGTATAGTATTATACTTTCACTGTATATTGAGCCTTCTTCCCTAGCTAAAATTAAAATTTTGAGAATTTATGCTAAAAACATGCTCTAGTGTCCCATTAGTGACTGCAGAAATTTTGTTGGCCATAGCTCTAAGCATCCTTCACTTATGCAAAAGCCACAGGCATTATTTTCAACTTGATTCTTGAGGATTTATTGTTATTTTTTGAAAATCATCAATTCTTAATTGCTCATCACAGATATACCAAAAGTAACTAATTAGATGTGTCTATCTCTTGTCAATTAATGACATAACTAATTATTTACTTTTTTATGATTACTTGCCTTATTTAACTCGTGTTAAGTGTGGCAAGAATAGCTCAGTTACCATTTTCTAAATGTAGTAATTACAACCTATTAAGATATCCTTTCCTTCAACCTAAAAGAAGATTTTTTTTAGAGAATAAACAAATATACCATGCATACATAAGCAAAAGTAGTCACTGACTGGAAGCAAGAGAATTTTTTCTTTAATTGCATCTTCAGGTATAACAAATAAAGAAACCAATGTTTTAAGAGATTTTTAAAATTCATTCTAAGTGCTGAAATAATTTGGAAAAGTTTCTCAGAAGCTAATATATATTATATTATCATAGGCTAATAAAATTCACAAATAGAAATTTACCTCACATTGTTGAACAAGTATAATGTGTATTTGTTATCTGATAAGTCATTAACTGTAACCTCATTAATAAAAATTCTTCATTCAGATTTAAGCTTAACTTTCACAGAGTCATTTGCAAAGGTCTTCAGTAATAACCCACTTGTCATTTTAAGAACGATGGTAATTTTTGAATTTATCCCCTAAGTCTAAATAAATAGCTTCTGGAGGAAGGAATGTCTATTTGATGCCTTAACTCATAGATAGACCAGGGTTGCTATCACAATAAAATGGGAACTGTCATCTTTTGAACAAAGTTATCATTATATATGAGTCACAGAAATGTAATTTGCAGTTGGGCCACAGAACTGTAATAACTGAATTTCTCATCATCCACAATTAACAAATTAAGATCTCTACATTTACAATATGCTTTTTTTCCTCTGTATACATAATTGATTTTATGTTTTGGTATATTATGTAGCTAATTACATGTTATTCTCGATATAAAAGCAATATGCCTTAAAAACACACACTGAAAAGTAAAACTGAAGAGCTTATATACAGTTTACAATCATAAAGACTTGTAATGGAGATAAATGCCATGAGGCTGAAACTAAACAGAAAACACCACAAATAACTGGAGTGCACTTATGATCCTATGAGGATTAAGGTAATTTAATAATGAGCTACTGAAAACTCATTTTACAATTTATAAATTCAATACAATAGAGCAAGTGATATCCCATTTATAAGTCAACTTATAGGAAAGATCAAATGACATTCTGGCACAAGATATTTTACAGGAAAAAATTTAGCAAATTACTAAAAGAGAATACAATTTTTTTTTTTTTTTTTTTTTTTTTTTTTAAGTGTTGATGAGCCTTGTAAATAAGATCAGGGTGTCTTTAAACTTTAATATAAAAGCGAAATGAGAATCAGTAAAAAAAATGTTTATAGTATTATAATATATTGATGCATTCAAATCAACATTCTAATCTTGGCTGATCTAGTCATAACATTTCTTTGGCTGTTGTAACCCATGGCCTTCTTTAAGTATATTATAGTAACATTCTGGGAATTTGGAATTGAACCCTATAGTCAGCCTGTACAATTTAACTGGATCACTCAACTAAAGTCAACTCACTCTCTGGCACATAAGTTTCTCCATTTTCTTAAGTAGAGTTGATAAAAAAATTTTTAAAAAAGCTTTTATGACATCGTTTTATATTTTTAATATTCAACTGAATTCTTATTGAAGTGAACTGAGCAGGAATAATAAACACCCCTTCTTGTCATACAAATTTTGAAGATGATAATGTTAATGTATCCCAGTACATGACCTTTTTTTTTTCTTAAAAAGGTTTGTTCAACTGACTTTGAAAGATCTTAATTCAATATAGAGAAATATGAAAGGTAAAGCAATGAAATCAAAGTTATAATTCATTCAATTTTTTTCTTTTTCTATCCATAAGTCAATCTTTGAATAAGTATTTTGGAAGACAACCTCTAACAAAAAAAAAGAAAAGAAAGAGAGAGAGAGAGAGAGAGAGAGAAAATGAAAAGAAAAATTGGTTGAATATGAAAAAGAGAGAATTTAACTTTTTGAAGTAAAATTGGAAATTGAATGATCATAGCATAGCTCAAGTATAATGGGAGAAAAAAAAAAAAGATTAAAAAAAATTTTTTTAACTACACTATTCCAGCTTGAATGATGGGCTTTGTAAGAAAACTCAGTTTAGACAAATTATTTTAGAATGAATAAACTTTCCCTATAACTTTTAAAAGGTATTTTTAATCTGCCAATATTCAATCTACAATTGTTCTCATTCCACTATATATTGAGGATATCTTATCAGTTAATTTGTCCTTGTAATATTACTGTCTGATACAAGAAGCATTTGATTAATGAAGAAAGACATTAGGCTTAAGGTTAAAAAGTTCCACTGACTGATTACATTATGAGTAGTGAAAAAAAAACATGGATTAGTTAGAGGCAGACAAATAGCAATAGTTTTTAAGACAAATTACCATCCTCAAATTGTCCAACTGGACACATGGCCTAGTCACTAAAAGCATAGGTTAGAGTATTTGGTCATTTGTTTAATTCCTGGGTCAGGTAGTGTAAATAGTCATACTCTGGTTAAGAGGAACAAATAAATTTCTTGGAAGAATGAGATATTCGTTAAGTTTAATGTAAAGGCATTATATCATTGCATTAGTTGTCTTCAAAGTTGCTCAGTGCAAGATTTGTTGATTAGGAAATTGTAAGCATAAACATGTCTCTGAGAATGAGGAACAGGTCAAGGAATGTTATATAAAAATAAAGATATAGTTGCATAGAGTCAGTCATAAAATTAGAGTCTAAATTTAAAGTATGAAGTCAGTT